>PVJL010001842.1:196374-231182 GCA_004026885.1 Lyroderma lyra
AAACCGAAAACAACATAGAAACAAAACTCATGGACACAGTTAATAGTTCAGTGGTTACCTGAGGGCAAGGGGGGAGGGGGGTGGGGGAGGGGGAGCCAAATAGATGGTGACAGAACTGACTCCGGGTGGTGAACACCTTTTGCAGCACACGGATGATGGATTACAGAATTGTACACCTGGAACCTATGTAACTTTTACTAACCAACGTCACCCAAATAAATTTAACAGAAAAAGAAAGAGGGAGAGAGAGAAAGAGAAGAAAAGAAAGAAAAGGAAGGAAGGAAGGAAGGAAGAAAAAAGAAAGAGAAGCAACTATTGGCGAAGGTGTGGGCAGAGAGCAGGGACACTGGGAGGGACTGTGCCAGCCATGGGAAAATAACAGGAATGGTGACTGCTCTTATGTCTGCGGGGACAACATGAAGGACTACTAGAACCTGGAAGGAAAGAATCTCAGGGAGAGATTTAAGAGGAGCTGTGAGCTGCAGCTGAGGGCCACAGTCATCCTGATGTGACCCTGCAGGAATAAATAGCCTGACCTCATCTCTTCTCTCCCTCGCATTTCCTGCCAGGACTCTTCATCAGCCACGCTCACCAGAAGCCAGAGGACAAGAAGCCCAGTGATGAGGTCCACACAGGACAGGCTCCGGGGCACAGGGCCGGGTGGAGAGATAAGCAGAAGCCACCCGACACGAGCAGCACATCCGACACAAGCACACGCTCACTTGCAGAGCTCCAACGTTTCTACGGCTCACAGTGCGAAATGCCAGAGGAGGTGACAAGTGACCACCAGTGTGAATTATGGAGAGTGTGAGCATGCGAAGGGAAAGCAAGTGGGCACCATAAACTTGTACTGTATCCAAGCAGCACCACTGTTCCTTTGTGCATATTATAGGTATAGTTACAAACATACACATGGGGGCTGTCCAGAAAACAGTCCAGACATAAATGCCGCTATTTTTCATCTTACATGGCCGGGAACATTCCAGACTGCACTCGTAGGTTCACTAAGTGATGTATTTATACCTAAGTGCTTCATACAAGCTATTACTATTATTTAGTCACTTATTCAACAAATACTGAGTTCTTAACATATACAAAATGTGAACAGGGTATGACCAAATAAAAATGATACAGGTGCTCGTTTAATTATCTTTAAATTAGCCTAATTATCAGCTTTAAATTTAATTAATACTTTCTTCAATTGATCATATAAATTTTTAGTTCTTTTTTAAAACTAAGATTAAAAAAGGAAATATTCACAACAACAACAAAATCAAACAATTAGAGAAAAGTCACATTAGGTGGTGAACTTATTATACAACAAGATGACAATGCACTGTAGAATTGTATGCCTGAAACCTATGTAATCCTTGCTAACAGATGTCACCCCAGTAAGTCTAACAATAAAAATGAATTAAAAAAAAATCAAACAATTAGATTTCAAAATAGGAAAAGAACTGAAACAGGCATTTCTCCCAAGAAAAGATACAAATGGCCAATAAGCACTTAAGAAAATGCTCAACATGACTAATCATTAGGGAAACGCAAATGAAAACCAGAATGCAATACCATTTCATAGCCATCAGGATGGCTATTACAAAAATTGAGAAAATAACAAGTGTTAGTGAGGATGTGCAGAAATTAGAACCCTCATGCAATCCTGGTTGGAATGTAAAAATAGAATTACCATATGATCCAGCAATTTCATTTGCAGGTATGTACTCATATACCCAAAGTAACTGAAAGCAGGAACTCAAAGAGATGTTTCAATGCCTATGTTCATAGAAGCGTTATTTGCAAGAGTTAAAATATGGAAGCTCCACAAGTGTCTACCATCAGATGAGTTAACAAAGAAAATATAGTATGTGGATACAATGGAATATTGTTCAGCCTTGAAGAGGAAGACACTTCTGGCACACGCTGTAGCATGGATGAACTGTGAAGACATTACGCTAAGGGAATAAGCCCATCCCAACAGGACAATTACTGTATGATTCTATTTATAAGAGGTACGTAGAGTATTCAAATTCTTAGATAAAAAGTACAAAGGGGCTGGGGTAGGGGAGACTGGGGAGTTATTTAATGGGTATGAGGCTTCAGTTTGGAAGGTTAAAAATTATGAAAAAGGACAGTGGTGATGGTTGTACAAGTGAATGTATCTAATGCCACCGAACTATACAATTAAAAATGGTTAAAATGGTAAAATTTACATTATGCATATTTTACCATAATTTTTATTTATTTTTCAATTGAAGTTGACATCCCAAATTAACATATTAGTTTCACGTGTACAGCACAGTGGTTAGACATTTATATAATTTATGAAGTGATCCCCTACCCCACCCCCACCCATAAATCTAGTACCCACCTGGCACCATACATAGTTTTTACAATATTATTGACTATATTCCTTATGATGTACTTCACATCCTCATGAGTATTTTGTAACTGTTAATTTGTACTTCTTAGTCCCTTCCCCTTTTCCACCCACCTCCCCAACCCCCCTCCCATCTGCCAACTATCAACATGTATCTGAGTCTGTTTCTGTTTATTTTCTTTATATTACACATGTAAGTGAAATTACGTGGTATTGGTCTTTCTCTGTCTGACTTACTCCACTTAGCATAACACCCTCTAGGTCCATCCATGCTGTTGCAAATTATTTTACCACAATTTAAAAAAAAAAATGCAATACTCACGGATTCCAGCCCACATCCTGCGGGTTCACATACAGAATGCCAGCTCTGGACACAGTAGCTGGGGTTGCTGTTCTCAAGTGATGGATTTCAAAGAGCAGCCTCATGGAGGGCGTGAGGGCTACGCGCTCATTGCTGGCCAAGGTCAGCACCTGGGCAGAGCAGCAGCACAGAAGAGGCGCTGTCATCAGGGAGCGAAGGCAGGGCTGCCAATTTACCACACCACCACAAAGCACCCCCCCAGTAGAGGTGCCACAGGCTAGGAGCTCACTGTCCCCAGTCAGAAGTCCATAGAGGCTGCATGATGATGGCAGTTCATCCCTCGGGGGGAGCTCTCTGACCCCTGAACACTTTCACCAACAAGAACTCATTCAGGCAAAACCTTTAAACAACTGCAGTAATTATTACTAAGTTTATGACATTTGTTCCAAGAGCTGATGACATGAATAATCCTGAATACCACCAAAAATTAACTTTCTTTAGAATGTGAAATGCCACAATTATCAACTGTCTTATAGAAACTCAGGCAAGTATACAGATCTCAGACCTATATTTCATGATGAACAATGTCTTAGTTCAGAAAGTAGTTATTACTGTTCATTTAAGGGGGTTACTAATGCTATTCTGTAGCAATGATGATTACTGACTTCTTTCTTCTGACCCTAACGACAGACCTGTTGTTTGAGAGCTATCACAGACCTGTACCATCACTCTTTTCTCTGGGAATGCTGAACTGACCATGGCAAAACACTTAGCAATGCATTTACACCCCATCCGTAGTCGCAGGAGCGCCTTAATTTCAATAGCTAAATTTCACCAATTAACACAGGGCACAAACTCATTCTTTTACTATCTAAGTATTCCATACTTAATCAAAGAGGAGATGTAATCTATGCCTAAGTCTTAGAAAATGGTAAGACACGTGTGAACTATATTCTTGGTTACATATCTCTTTTTAAAGGTGGTTAAATTTATTAAGTTCTTTAACAGTGAGATTAAGGGAATTATCAGGTAAATGCCACTTATCAAAATAGTAAATACACATGGAACATCAGGTTAATGATTAAAAACTAGTATTAAAATCAAGAAGTGAATGGAACTCTTAATACAGTCTAGGTGTTACATTCAAGGTTTAGCACTGGGGTATTACTCACTTTGTTATCATCCATGACAGTATTTAGTGATTCGATCCACATGGGATCGATATCTCCATCCAGGACTATCCACTTTGGTCCGTCATGCATAAGATTTGATTGTTCTCGCAGAAGGGATGAGAAGAGACCTATAAATTAAGAGTAAACAGTCCTATAGAATGGAGTTGAATGCTGTTTATTTATAAAATGAACTTGTATTATTGCTACTGGAAGCTCTTTGATTAAGGAAATCTGCTGTAAATCTGTTGCCTCTCTCTGGTGGGCAATGTGTAATACCTTTCAAGCTATACCTGAGCTCCAGACCAAAGGGCAAGTTTTCATTTCCATGAGAAGGTTCCTTAACTTCCCTGAGCTTCTGCATATGTTATAATAAATAAAGATGATTGTACCTTCCTTGACAAGAATTCTAAAGCTAAAGCATTCAGAAGTGCTACACAAGGTCAGACAATTAATTTCATGAACTCATCCTAGAAAAAGTGCTACATAGGCCATATTGCTGAATATCACCAGTCACCTTCTAAGTATCCCCCTTGGGAAGCTATGCAATGATGCCAGCACCTAGTCTGTCCTTCAAAGCAATTCTGGAACTCTCTTTCTGGAATGGCCATCAGAGCTGTTGTCATTATAACACCTTGTCAAGTTGTTGGTACACTGCCGCCAACGTAAAGCACACGGTGGCAAGTTCACGAACTTAATTGTCATGTTTTTGGTACGATGACAGCTCTGATGGCCATTCCAGAAAAAGAGTTCCACAACTGCTTTGAAGAGCAGAATAGGTGCTGGCATCAGTACATGGCTTCCCAAGAGGGGTACTTTGAAGGTGACTGTAGTGATATTCAGCAATGAAGTAGGTAGTGTTTTTTCTAGGATGAGTTCGTGAAATTAATTGTCTGACCTTGTATGTTTCTTTGAGAAATCTGGCCATTATCATTATATTAAGTTATCCTTTCTTTACAAGATGTATAGATAAAAACCTTTGAAATCCATAGTCCTTTCTGCTATTACTATATACCTAAGGATTGTGTGTGTTACTCAGTGTATTTAATAGTTGCAGATTTTTCAAACTCAAGTACATAATACCCTGGTGAGAAAAACTGGTTTGATGCATGCTTGCGAAAGGTTTTGATTCCTCTGTGAAGTATTTTGTGCAAAATAAAAACTAAAAGTGACTGTATGTAGTAGCCACCATGGTTCCTAACAAAGCCAGTAACCTTTTCTAATGATCACTAATTTGAATGACTCCCACAGATTTTCATCATAAATTGATAGCATTCCCCTCCTGCCACGGTCATTTAAAAAAACAAAAGGTAAAAGGCTGAGTAAATTTTGACTGTCCCACAAATTAAGGAAATAGTGTATATATAAAAAGGCAGAGAATGATGAGGGGGGGCTTGTATACCCAGGGTCATAGGGAAATCCTCTCTGCTGTGGCATTTGACCAGACACTTCGGTATCATAAGGGAGTCCATACAGATATCTGCAGTCTCGCAGATGGTGGGAACTTGAAGCACAAAGGCACCATGATGGGAAGCTACTTGGCATGTTCTAGGAAGAGCAAGGAGGCCGGAGTGTATGAATCATAGTAAGTGAAGAGCCGAGTGCAGGAAATGAGGTCAGAGATGCGGAAGGAGGATCTCATCACATGCAACCTCGTAGGCCTTGGACGAAGGTCAGATTCTGAGGGTGATGGGAACTGGCTGGAAGTTGCAAGCCGAGAATGAACACTTCTGAAGAGCGCCCTCTATCGGCTGTGTGGAAAAGAACTGCAGGGAGCCAAGGGAAGGGCCTACAGCAGAAGTACAGGCAAGAGGTGATGGCTTGGACTAATGTGGTAGCCACAGAGACGGAGATAAAAACTGGCATACATGTGTATTTTAAAGGTAAAGCCTATGCCCTGTAGGGTTTGCTGTGAGGTTGAACGCAGGGTGTAAAAGGGAAAAAGGTCTCAAGGATGAGGCATTTACTGAAATGAGAATAACAGATTTCAATGAAGGAGTTTGCTTGTCTGTAAATACTTTCAGGGCAAGAAACATATCTCACTGACTTTTGTCCCCGGCACCTAGAATAGTGCCTTCCTCAAACTCAGTGTCTTGTATCAGGTGCTTTATAAATGTCCCCTGAGCATTCATATTGACTTCCTTCTGGGTTTTCACAAGCCTGGACATAATTGATGTGGGGTAAAATACACAGCTCTGAACACGAATCTACTCCATGCAAATCAATCCCTTATTCAAATTTAGTTTTAATTTATAGGTTATAAATGCTGTTCAGAGCTGCTATATCTCCAATAACACCAACGCAAACCATAAATCTACAGCGATGACTAAAAATGGCTTTAACTGAGAAATGGTTTCCTGGATAAAAAGAAGGAATGTGTTGCACTTTAAAAGGGGAAACAGTACTTGCCATCTTTCCATTCTCGGGTAGCGTGATGTATGAAACCAAAGAGTTCATCTGTTGTCACAGCTTTAGGGTTTAAGTCATTCCAAATGGGTTTTTGTTTCATGTTAGCATATGTTCGGTTCAATGTTCTCAAAATCTGAAAGAAGGGGGAAAAGCTAAGAAAATGAATACTAACCTAAGCCACACGGAAAGCAAATGATATCGAAGAATTTTCCTTATTTTATTCCTAAACAGTCTGTATTAAAATTGAGAGTGGGAAAAGATTGATATGTGCACACTTTCATGACCATCTTAAAAAGTTCAATTCTACAATCCCTTCGGATCAGTTCAGCCGATTCTATGAACAATGTAGACTAGGGATTTTTAACCATGTGCGCAAAGTGAGGACAGTATGTAGGTAAGTGTTTCTCTTCATGTTGTTTAAATCCACTCTACCTGTGTTATTTAGAATCTTCTCAAACTTTAGCCTGCATCAGATTCACTTACAGGGTGTTAAAACACAGATTGCTGGCCCCAATCACAAAGTTTGTAAGTCAGTAGGTCTGGGGTGGGGCTGATGATTTGTATTACTATTCAGGTCCCAGGTGATGCCTGTGATGCTGGTCTGGACATGCTTTGAGATCTAGTGACCTATAGCAATGGTTCTCAGCAGCAGATTTCTTGACTTGGGGGAAGAGGGTTTGCTACTGGGTATGTAGTGGTCAGAGGCCAGGGTTGCTGCTAAACATCCTACAAGGCACAGGACAGGCCCTACAACAAAGAGGTATTTGGTCCATAAAGTCCTTAGTGATGCCATTCTGATCAGATAAGTGAGGAAAAGAAGCCCGGAGGGTAAGAATTCACAGGATAGGTGCTTAATATGTGTCTGTTTAATTAATTGATACCTTAACCCAAATCTCTGTCCCAGCTATTCTTTTGGCTTTCTCTGAAAAGCCATGGCTTTTTAGGTATTTATCATCCTGATCTTCTCACAGGGTGTTGCCAAATACCTTGGAATAACATGCTGTTAAATAATATGGCTCTGAGTTTCGGTGCTCTAGTTCTATCAATCAACTTACGGTAAAGGCTGAATAGAACAGAATCAGTTAAGACTAGATAAAAGAAACTGAATGCCTTAGGAATATGAAGCTTACATTTTTAGGGACCACTAATTGACTGAAGATTATAGAATTTAATTTATCCTTCCTTAAACCATGGCCTGCATCTGAAACTCACTCTAACGAAATAATTACAGGCCTATCAGTTATCGGTTTAATATTTCAGTATGTGTCCTGTCGAAGTGAGCACCGCTTTATATTTCAATTACTACATTTTTCACTATAGAAAGATCCCTTTATACAGGTTCTCCCTCTACACATTGTTCCAGTTGGGGCCGGATCTAAACACAGGCAACTTCTAAGGTCTCAAATGCCCACTCTGATTATTTTTGGTCAGTGGTTACTAAGTATGTTTATACCAGAGCGTCCTGAATTGAAATGCACACAGTTCTGCATACACCGTCTGCCAGACAAGAAAGTAAGTTTGCTGCCAGAACTGTCAGTAAGACCTAGCAAAAGCAAGGAGTGAATTAAAAATGGGGACTGTCATGCCACCTAGCAGAGTGCACCACTGGTACCTCAAAAATGTAGTCCTTGCAGCCTCCCTTTCAAGTTTGGTTTTGGCTCTCTAGAGGGCTGTATTCTGAGGGAGCATTGAAGGAAAATATCTGGGTTTTCTTAATGACAGGGGGAGGCAAATCTAGGATAACTGGGGAAAGATAAAGCAGTTTTGATACATGTGAGTAGGGCCAACCCAATCCTGCGAGCTAGGTATCTTATTCGAGTCTCTCACAACGTTGGATAAAGAATTCAGGTACAAGTATATTATTGAAAGACACATAAAGCAGGCTGGCAGACATTGAAATGCATGAATAGGATAAACATCTCACGTGGAAAGGTCCACCTTCACGTCAGCTTACCTTTCCTATCTAAATGCAATGTTCTTTTTGCTACTCTCCCCACTGTCCCCAGTACAGAAGAAAATTGTGTCAAGCGACCAAAGAACAATATTAGAGTCTCAGATTCCAACCCAAAATTATGGTGAATGTCACTGAAGGGCAGTCACTCTTAAAACGAATTGAAAATAGGCAATGAATAAATGCATGAATGAATGAATTGTCCCTTCCAAGTTCAAAAGCTAACAGGCAGTTTACGATACCTGACTCTTCCCTGTGCCAGCATTTCCAACCACAAAGACAGAGTGTCGCACAGTCAACAGTTCCTCAAGCTGGACAACCTGCAGACCAAATAGCCAGTCACTGGTTTCCATTAGTGAGTTTACGATTAAAAACGAGAAAACAAAACAAAACAAAACAAAGAACACTCCCCATGTTTGCCCAATTGTTCCCTTACAATCCAAGCCAGCCTCACGGACAAAAGTACATTCCAGGGAAGATGACACAGACAGCAAGGCTACGTGTAGCTTCTCCTGGATCTCCAACACAGAGCACAGACGTGAGAACCCAGTGCTCTGAATCACTGACACGGGCAGCACGAAGTGCAGGACACGGCAGGGGTGACCTACACAATCAGTGACCCTTCTTGAAGGGTTGCACGAAAACAACACACGGCCAGTCAACATCTACAACTGAGTAACGACTTACGTCCCCTAGAGCAGCGGTTCTCAACCTGTGGGTCGCGACCCCTTTGGGGGTTGAACGACCCTTTCACAGGGGTCGCCTAAGACCATTGGAAAACACATATCAGATATTTACATTATGATTCATAACAGTAGCAACATTACAGTTAGGAAGTAGCAACGAAAATAATTTTATGGGGTCACCACAACATGAGGAACTGTATTAAAGGGCCATGGCGTCAGGAAGGTTGAGAACCACTGCGCTATAACATCTAGAAGGGACATTCTACGTGTATTGTAATGTCCATGTATTCACTACACCAAAATTGAGCATGCAAATGCCCATGCTGTTAATAAGTCAAATTATGTCACACATGTGGACATAGCTCCCCATTAAAAAATCATGTACTAGTGATTGTACTTCCAATTTTCCCTAAACCAGAGAGAAAACAGCTAAATTCATTTTTGGTGCAGGTCACCAAGAAGAACCAAGAAGTTTTACAAACCAAATGAAAAGTATGCTTACATTTAAAACCATGACTTAATCATATCTGTATTTTCACCTCACAGAATGAGACAAAATATTTATTTAGATTTACTTTAGTAAAGATTGCCATATTAGGTTGTTATTAAGTGTGTGACGGTCGTATTAAGGTCAGTGTAATATGTAAGTTGACGTTTTGATTTAGCATCACTTAACTACAGCTACTGTCATGGCACATCGCAAGGGCTGCCATGAAAGTAAATATTCCTGTTACTTTAAGAATGAAGCTCTCCTCGGGCTGTAGGCGAAGCTCCACGGTGGACTGCCTGACCATCTGTTCAAAGTGTGGCGCCCTCCTCCGGGGCACATCCAGGGCTGGAAACAGGTCTCCCACCAGGCCCAGAAACACAGGGATGTCATCTGTCACGATCTTAGGCATGTTGAAGTCCCTTAATGCTCTCATGAGTACCTAGAAAAGAGAAGACACTTTGTAAAAAAGCCAAGACAAGGTCGAACAATCACCTAAACAGCTAAAGATGTTATTTTTAATTCTCATATCTAAAGCATGAGAATTGATACTGTTCTCTATTAGGATGGCATTTGATTTATAGGGAAGTTAAATGCTTACAAGGTCACGTATAAGAACACAAGAAGCCTCTCTCCATACCAAGGACAACCTCAGACCAAAGTCATCAAGGAGGCCCTCTTCCTTCGCTTCCAATATCTGCTTTGACCTTGAAAGAGAATCAAAGGCCCTTTTCTCCTCAATCCTCCAACTCCAAAGTATAAATTGACCAGGCCCACCAGATCACGTGGTTCCAAGCACTCGGAGAACCTTGGAATAATAAACTCAACCATTTTTCCTTTAAGTTTTGTGCTATACTGGCTGGAAATCCAAGAGAGCTTTAGATTTTAAAAGCAGGATAACCTGCACAGACAGGTATGCATTCCACCACCACCGGGACAGCAGGAGAATGCGAGAAAGCAGGAACATCCCGGCGCCGTGGGCCGTGACTGACAGGAAGAGAGAGACTGGAAAAGGGAAGTAGAAAATCACACAATAAATGTAAATGTCCTTTAGCATAAAAACAAACTCACAGGAATAGATCTATTTTTTTTTCAGCTTCTTTAGCCAACGGCATGCACACGTAGTGCTGGACGTCCATCACTCTCACGACTTGTTTTACACGAGCAGAAGAGACAAGTGGCTGTTCCTGTTTCTTCCTAGGGGGACGACTCCCTGGCGGCTCTGAAAAACTGACTAAGCCTTTCCCTGGTAGGAGGCCATCAACCCTCCTGTCCCATTTTTCAGGCATTTACCTCCCATGAAACGGACATATGTGTTTTCCATTAGATTACGTCTTCGCTGACTTTTCCAGGACTCATAGCCCAACTCACTGAATCAGATTTTCTAAAGGCTGCTTCGAGGAAATGAAACAGCGACTGCTGCACTATTTGATCGTGACGGCCCAAACAACTTTTGTGGCCGGCATTTCAAAAGTGCTTCACAAAATCGCATTTTCTTGCCTACACACATAACCTTTTACTCAAAAATATCTGTGATGTTTTATAACATCAAGAAATGCCTGTCTTCCAAATATCCTACATTAAAAACAGATTTTATGTTTTTTGAAAGTCGCTCTATGCATGACCCACCATCCAGGTAGACACTTTCATTTGGACGAAGCCAGGTAGCCACTCACCCAGCAAACTCACGTGAGCATTGCATTACCTGATCTTCGGGTCTACTTCTATCTTCTCGTTTCAGGGCGCCAGCTACAACCAAGACAGATTTAACAGCACGGAGCCCCCAGTCATAATGATCCTAAAAATCAAAACACAGGCATATTTTCTCAAGGATTTTATGATCGAAAAACATTCTCATTCCAGGAGTAAAAGCCGAAAGCCAGGTATTCAGATAAATCCATGCCTTAATGAGGTGAAACAGGATTTCCCTTCTCCTCTCTGAAACTGTGCCAACCATGTCCCTCCAGTGCCTTCCTGCTTCTCTCACCTGATTCTGTCAGCAAATCCCTGCAACCCACAGCATTTGCCTAAGACTCCATCTACTTCCCCTGCGCTTCTCTCAGGGAACCTGCTAAGTCAGGAGCTGACCCACTTCCACGTTGTCGCCGCCATCCACAGCTACATTCCTCGTGCCGTGCACTGTCAGCCCTGCTGGGCTGTCCTCCCCGGGCCTAACTACCCCTCTTCTTCATCCCATGGATGCTGAAACCCTGATGCTGGGACTTAACATGATTCACTTCCAAAGTGCATTTATAAACCAGGCCCTCTCTGAGATGTCTACGCCGCCCCGCAGGAAGCTCCTTCCCCCAGGCTCTGAGCTGCTGTGAACAGGCCTCTGTGGTCTTTGTGGCGCGCTGCACAGGGCGGGTGCTCAGTGAAGGTGACATAGACCAACTGGTGATTACAGAGAGCCAGCCTGCCTGCTGACCCCCCTACGATTCCAACACCTCTCAGTTGTGCCTGTGCGAAAGCCACTGAACCTCTCCAAGCCTTAGTATCGTCATCTATAAAAAGGCAGATAAAAGTACCTACCCACCTTATAAGGTTACTGTAGGAGTAAAATGAATTCATGCTTTGTGGGCCGTGAAATAAAACATACAGGTATAAAAATATGCCCTTCAATCCATTAGTGGACACTAAAGTCAATCTTGTGGGTCTTGACCATCACTTTCGTCGGTAATAAAACAGGACAGCACGGAAGGAAGAGTACCAGACGTGCTACAAGTCGGTAACAGTACGAAGTGTTTGGTGAAAATGTCCGCTTCAGCTGTGCATACGTGTGTGCGTCCTGAGTGTCAACAGCAAAAGTGTTTTTCACAGCGTTCTGCAACCCACTCGGGGGAAACAGGCCGACTTGGGCGAGAAGGCGAGTGGGGGGAGAACGAGAATCCGGAGGGCAGAGACACTGGGGGCGGGGCGCTTAAGTCACTGCAGTCCCAACCTTGTAGAAGTTGCAGAAGAGTCTAGACCTAGATTTAAAAGGATGTGGTGACTCTCCTAAATATTAAAGCACTGCCAACACCTGCTACGACAATCTTCGCCATACAGGAAGCATTCAGTTTGTCGTCAGCTGGGAGGAGGGCTGGGGGAGGGGTGAGATAAGGGGAGGGGACTGGGACGTTCAGTCTGGTGGTTACAGTCATAGTTACGGGGATACAGGGTATGACATGGGGGTGCAGTCAGTCATGTTGCAATAACTATGGGTGGCGTCAGATGGGTACCAGACTTGTTAGGGTGAGGGTAGGAGAGCTGGGTGAAAAGGGGGAAGAAATCAAGAAGTACAAGTTCATAGTCACAAACTAGTCAGAGGGATGTTTAGTGCAGCACAGGGCGTACGGTCAGTACCACTGTAATCATCACACGTGGTGTCAGATGGGAACCAGATGTGTCGGAATCAGGAGTCTGTAAGTTACATACACGTCTCGTCACTCTGCTGTACACCTGACACCAATACAATACTGTAGTCAAATGTAACTGAAAAATAAAAATAAGTGGGGAAAAAAAATCATCTTCGCCATTTTCATTCTATTAGGTGTTTTTTGGTCACAAATGTTCACTACGGCTCAGAAAATGATCAGTGAACTGAATTCCTAACTCAGCAATTCCATCCTGGCCAGAATTCTGTCCCCTCATCTCGTTCACGACACTGTTCATCCTGAGTTAGGCAATTCTTTATTTGCCTGTTTCTACCTCTCCTCCCAACACCGTCCTCTTGTAATTTGGCCACTGATGTCCTAGAAAGAATTCAAAACAATTCAATTCAAGTCTCGCTCTCACCACTTGTTAGCTGTGGACTTTGGATTGGTTATTTGACTATTTCCTCATCTGTAAAATAGAGCTAATGATAAAAAAATTCAAAGACTTCTTGTAAAGATGTAAAAAGGTAACACATGGTACCTATTCAATAAATACTGGTTCCTTTCTTCCTTGAAACTATCATAATCTTTTCATATTCCTCCATTTTATTCAAATTTTTATCTCATGTAAACTGAACCTTACTTAAATTCTTTGAAGTCATGAATCTGAGTGTGTGTTTCATTTATTCTGTCTTATCCCCTTCATCACAGTCATGAACAAACATATTACTTGCATATAGTACACACTCACTATTTCAATATTACTACTAGGAATGGATATAGTTGCAAGTCCTTATTTCCTAGAGTCAATGACATTGTTTTTTCCTTCTGACTTCTTCCCATTATAAAATTAAAATAGGCTCATTGAAGAAAGACATTACAAACAGTAATAAGAAGAAAAAATTTAAATACTCACAATCTTACTATCCAGAAACAAATGCTAACAATCACAATGTATTTTCCAGTCACTTTATATGTATATGAAACACACAGTATAAAACAAAACACATGCAAATTACAGATCACATCTATAGTTTAGTATGCTGTTTTTTTTGCATATAGCATGGCCATAAACATTTTTCTATATTATTAAATGTTATATGATTCCCCCCAGAATATAAACTCAGTTATTAAAATGACAACATGAATTTCTCTTTTAGATTCCAAACTTCACCCCAACAATGGGTAACTTAAAATGAGTACATCTGGCAATACAGTAACTAACTGTATGGTTATAACTGTGGTGTTTTGATACTTTCATCCTAGAACAGCTGCAAAATAATGTCACCAAGAACGAATGAAAGGTCATTAAAGAACCAAAGTCTAAGGTGGCCAAAAAACTAAGTTTAAAAATAATGATGCTGATACATGTATTAATTTTTGTGGCACATCAGCAACTTCAATAAAACTGCAATAAGAAAATGACTGCAGAATAGAGAACAGTTAAATTTGAACCATTTCGGAGACTAGGGAATTACACAGCAAAAGTTAAAAATAAAAAAAGGAGCAGGGAGACTCCACTTTCAAATGAAGAATTACCAACAAAGGAGATCATTTCAATTTATCATTCTGAGGTGTTCTCCAGAAAGTCGGCGTTACCTGACTCAGGAACATTCCCGCCTTCTCTCACGATACTACAGTATTCCCATCAAGAAAGGGAGGCATCATAAAATTTCATTTATAATTGTAACATGGGTCAAGTTTAAACTACATAGCCCATTGATAAAAACCAGATTAAGTACAAATTAAACATGAGGCTTAAAATGTCTCAAGTTTAATTTCAGAAAACAATTAAGAATTGTAAAATACAGATTTTCAAAATTTTATGGAAGGTAGAGAATTACTCCTCAGAGTCTAATTACAACTTGAATGATAAATTATCCAAGCATCCGTATTTCAGAAGCTGTGTTCATGGGATGTAAAAACCCAGAAAAAGTAACAAAACCCCCCTCACCTGCTTGGAGAGGAGCTCCTTGCAAAGCGTGTATAATGTAATGAACTTTCGGGCTAATGAGCGTGCATCCACAAAACCTTCAGCAACTAACATGATTTCACAAATTAGCTCAATGTCAGGGGCCACCATGGCACAGGGTCTGAAAAGTAAATAAGAAATTTAGTTTTACAAGGTGATAAACTAATAAGGGCAAATTGCTGAAATCACGTGATTAATTTGCACCAATCTTCTCACCATGCCCAAGCAGGTCACAATTATCTCTGTCAATCACAGCTACCAAGACCCTTCAGGCCAACTAAGAAATGTCCATTAGTTACTGGACACATAGAAAAAGATGGAAGTCTAAAATCAGCAAAAGCACAGGTGTAGTGTTTGCTGGTTTCCCTGAAATAAGTACCACCACCACAGATGGTTGCTCTCTACCAACCCTCAACGTGGAGCCGCAGAGAGCCACATGGCAGTACGCCACCACACAGTCACAACAGCCGTAAATCATCTAACTGCATAAACATTCAAAAAATAGAGCCAATTAATTAGGAAGCCATGAGTTTTGAGCACGTGCCATCTCTTTTTAATACAATTTATTTAATCAAAAGTTTATATAATTTAGTTTTTATTAGTGGCGGTACTTAACCCACCTCACAAAATCCATAAAACCTGAACCACCAGCTCTTACACCCTGTCTCTAGTACAGCACTACCTGAGGCCAGCTTGCACAGAATTTTGAGATGAAAATTTATAAAATACATAGCTTCAAATCCCCTTTATTTTGGAGGGGGTCATCCAAAAGTCCTCCCCAAAGACAACACTTGACAGCAACACTTGAAAAAACTCCACTCAACTGAAGTGCCAAGGAGTCAGCATAAATAAGTAAACAAGCTTGTTATTTTAGACTTCTTAAAGATACATTCCAAATATTTATCCTCCCGTTTCTGTAAATGTAATTACAGTCTACTGCATATATATCTAGTTTTTCATCCTAACATCATCCAGAGTCCCTCTGGATCTATGTTATTGAGTGCATGCTTCTATCTAAGCTGGCCCCACATTTTTTACTCTTCATCATATAACCGAAGTAGTCAAGATGAAGAGTAAACAGGAGAGAGAAAAGGCTAGCAAATTTATTTAAACATTAATCTTGACAATTTACACTTACTAAGCACTTTCTTCATGCCATATAGGATGCTATAAGCTGTTCATGCACTCACACTTAATTTTCCCAACTCGATGAGGTGGCTACTCTTCTTACCTGTATTTTATAGAGGTGCTAAGGTTCTGAGAAGTACATACCGATGCCCTGGAGCACACGGTGGGTCCATGGTGAACTCATAATACTCTTAAGGCCCATGTACCCTGCTTCCACTCATGAATATTTCATCATCCAAAGTGACCTTCAAACTTTGCTGATACAAGTACTAGCACCCAAACATATGAGTAAACAATGCTTCACTTTGTTAAATCAAATTGATGAAAACTTCACAAAACAATTTCAAATTTTAAGGCCCAAAATGAAAACATGTATGAGATGAATTGAGTTACAAATGCAAAAAATACTGGAAAGATGTATAATTTCCAAATGACAATATTCTGTAATTATATTTATTTATAGAACAGTTAGTTTCTAGAATTTTTTCCCAGGAAAAATAGACATTGTAAAATTGCCACGCTCAAGAAAGTTGCTATATGAGGAATGAAAAGCATCCAATAAAGGATGCTGGAATAACTGACTATTAGGGAAAAGAATTCTGTTTAAATACGCATTTCATATTACCTGCCAAAATAAGTCCTTAATAGATGAAGTATGTTTAAAAAAAAACATAAAATTAGAAGAAAATACAAATGAAATATGGTTAAATATCTAGATGGATGGACAAGCAAATTTTAAACTGAAATGAAAGAAACCACACTAAAAAATACAGTTTCTTACATTATATGTGAAGCAGCATATTATTCTGAAGGCAGACTGTGAATGAAGATACATATTGAGAAAACCTAAGAACTCCTATAAAGTACAAGTGATAAGCCTTTAACTCATCAAAGAAAAAAACGAGAGAAGACCCAAATCACCATATCACACACAGATTTCAGGACATCACTACAGATAATCAGGGAATATTATGAACAAATTAATGCCAATAAATTTGACAATCTAGATAACATGAGGAAACTCCTTAAACTATACAAGTTACTGGAACAAATTCAAAAAATAAAAAATCTGAATGACTCCACATCTATTAAAGAAATTGAACTTATCACTAAAAAGATTCCCACAAAGAAAAATCTAGGCCCAGATGGTGTCACTGATTAAGTGTATCAAATATTTAAGAGGTAAATAGTACAAATTCTACACAGACTCAATAAAATAGAAAAAAGGAAATATTGGCCAGCTCATTTAATGAAGTTACCATTACTATGATGCCAAAATCAGATAAAAATATTACAAGAAAAGACACTACTGGCCAATATCCCTCATGGCACAGATTTTAAAATTTTTAACCAAATAATAAGCATAGAGAGTCTATCAATATATGTAATAATATCTCCTGACCAAGTAAAGTTTATCCCAGGAATGCAATATTGAATTGTTTAGCATTTGGATGTTTAGCATTTGAAAAATCAATATAGTTCAGCACATTAATAGGAAAAGGGAGAAAATCCATATGAAACAAAACTTATAGAAAAAAACAGTTGAAAAATTTTGCAATTTAAGGCAAATCAAATGCTCTTAATTAGGATAAAAAACATAAATTAATAATTGTAGTTCATTGAATTTAAAACTTCTTTGATGGACACTATTAAGAAATCGAAAATGCAAGCCATGAATCAAGAGAAAAACACTTGCAATATATGTATTAGTAAAGGAACTGTATGCAGAATACAGCACTTCACAAAAGATGGTAAGGCAATGGCCAGTGAGTTACATACAAAGACATTCAACATCATTAGCCATCATGAAAATGCAATAATGCAATGAAACCACAATGACATATCTATTAGATTGGCTAAAACTATTAATAAAAAGACTGATGATACCAAGTTTTGACAAGAAATGTAGAGCAAGTGGAATTCTCATACATTGACAGTAAGAGAGTTGAAATGATACAACCATCTTAGAAACCACATTGGCAAATTCCAATAAAGTCAAACCTAAGTTTGCCACGTGATTTAGCAATTCACAGATAGTTACCCCAAAGAAAACATATGTTCACATCAAGATCATACATGAATGTTCATAGCAGCTTTACTTGTAATAGCCCTCCAACCTAAATGTCCATCAACTGGTGAATAAATAAATTGCAGTATGAGCATACACCGAATACTAACCAGCAACAAAAAGGATCAAACTATTAATATATCCTAACTTGGAAGACTCCCAAAACCATAATAATGTTCAAGGAAAGATACAAATGAATACGTACATATGGCTTCATTTACATGAACTCTAGGAAAGACAAGTTTAATCTAAAGTCACAGAGAGTGTACCACTGGTGTGGGGGATTAACTTCAAAAAGGCATAAAAAAACCCCAAGGGTATTAGAAATACCCCATATCTTGACTGTGGTAGTGTTTTTACCAACTATACACTTAAATGGGTGCATTTTATTGTATAAATTAGACCTGAACGTAGCTAATTTAAAATAAGCATAACTGGTTCAAATGCAACAGCACAAGTTTGCTGACAGACTGTTAATAAGTGTATCATTCTAATATTTTTGGAAAGCAAGTCATCAATAGGCATTTTAAACATTCAAGTAATTCTATGTGTAGGAATCCATTCTGGATAATCATCTGAAATAAGGATAACTCTTCATGTGCAGAGATGGTTTATATAGCATGCTACATTATGATCATAAAAAACCGAAAAGAAAAACACAAATCCTACATGTCAGATAATTGGGAATGGCTAAGGAAATTATGAGCAAGCCATGAGAGGACTATTTTGGAGCTACATAAAACAGCATTTCCAAAAACTATTCAATAATATGATACACTACTAATGTCAAAATATTAAATAAGAGCTAAATAAAAGTCGTACCTAACCCACTATCTTAATTCCGTAAAATACAAATTATAAGAGGCTCAAAAAATATATCAATTATTATTTCTGGGTGGTAAAGCCGTAATTTTTTCTGCATTCTCTTCTGCATTTTCCAAATATTCTACAATTTGTGAAAATTATGTTTACAATAAAAATACCATTGCAAAAGAGCTAGTAGGAAATGTTCAAAAGCATCACGTTTAAGTAATGATTTTGCGTCTGGCTTCATAATTTCAAACAAGTTAATTTAATCGCTTCTCAGCCTTTTGGTTACGATCAAGTATAAAAGAGTTCAGCTATCATGGTGAAAAGTTGTCTCCACAAACTGATCCCAAACAAAGAATAAGGGGTTTTCCACAGAAATTCTCAAGTAAAACCAATTTAACGTTGAGCAGTGCAAACCATTAGCGTTGGGGGGCAGGAGGGCTCCAGATGCCAAGTCGCAGAGCGGTAACACTTGCCTGAAAAGAGCTTTGAGGTTTTCCGGTAATTCTGTTCGACCAGCATATCCAGGGTTCATAGTAATAAATATTCCGACTGACGGTTTCAGGGTGATAGCTTCCCCAAGAAATACAAATCTACCACAAGAAGAACGATGATGGAATTAAATGTGTTTGTTGAATATGAACGCACACTGAGAAATGCAAGCCACTGCCAAATGCAAACATGACTAGGGAGCTATTATTCTAATTTTCTTTAAAATGCATAAGCATACATACCTTGAACACATGTTGAAGCATGCTTATGAAAAATACACTCCCTTCCCCAAAGGAATGACAAATATGGTCAGTATTCCTTTACAGTTCAACAAAGCCATTGGATGCAAGATTATAAAAACGAGGACTTGATGGCTTTGACAGTTAATGAAGGGTGATGGCATTTTTGCCTTCAACATGGGCTGCAATTGCTTGGATGAGATAACTGCACAGAGAGAGAGGGCCCGGGCTAAGGGCAGAAACGAATTCCTTGTCTTCATTTTGCCAGTCTGCTCACCCTCCCTCTCCCTGCCTTCCTTCCTCTGATCTAAGTAAAATAAAAAAGGGAATAATATCACCCACCGTATTAGATTAGGTAAGGATTAAAAGAGGTTATGTTTACACATGGCTGACACTGCAAGGCCGAGACCATGTAAATACTCAACAGATGTTAGTTTATTACTATTACTATCACTTGAAGGGACTGGAGGAGCAGTGAAAGATTTTCAGAAAGATTTGCAAGGGCCCATTTAGGCTGTTGATGTCCAGGGCAATGGAATGGAACGGTATTAATACATGAAATGGTATAGGGCTGTAGGAGCCAATCGGAAGGATAAGCAGAAGGAAACTTTCAAATGAGGTAAAAGACACAAAGGATAAGGTTTCTTGTTGTTGAGAAAAAGGAGGCCTGGAGTAGTTAAGGAGCTGAGCCTGTATCACAGAAAAGGGAGGGAAAGGAGACAGCCAGTTTTTAGGATCAAGAGCATCTTAGTTTGTATAGTCAAGGTAAGAACACAGACATCATCATTCCTAGGATAGGGCAGACAGGACTGGGAGGGCTGATTGAAGACAGAGCAGTGGTTATTATAGTAGGGTAACTGCTCTTCCATATACAGAGCAGGGATAACCAAAAGTCCAAGGACTGGACCTCAAGGAGGTAGAGCCAGCAAGATATTGGAAGTCTTCATGATTTTTAGGCATGGTCTCATCTCCTAAATCAGGGGTGGCCAACCTTTTGGCTTCCCTGGGCCACATTAGAAGAAGAAGAATTGTCTTGAGCTGCATATAAAATACACTAACACTAACAATAGCTGATGAGTTTAGAAAAAAACAAACAAAGGTCACAAAAAAATCTCATAAGATTTTAGAAAGTTTACGAATTTGTGTGGGGCACATTCAAAGCCATCTTGGGCTGCATGTGGTCCTGAACACAGGCTGTGGGTTGGACAAGCTTGTCTTAAATCCTTGAGTATAAAGAGAATTTAGTAAAACTCATGAAATCATGAAGGAGCCTAGCCGTCTCTCTATGGGCTAACATGAAGATGAAGAGGTATAACTCACATACACACAGACATGGAGACAGAGGAGACTGTCAAGAAGTATGGCTGGGAGTTTTCAGAAATCCTTGCATGGATCAGTTATCTAAATCTCGGTAAGAAAGGACGACCTAAATGACATCTGGGTTATACCAATTAATAAGGTTCTGAGAAAAAGCTGAATCATTTATGCCTGGGGCTGAACAAGGAAAGAACCTAACTTCTCCAGCATGGTATTAGAGGAGGGGCAGGTAACGCAGTAGCCATGTGGACCTAGGAAATGGGTATCCCAGAGTCTCGCGGTACAAGGACTGGGATAGAAGGTGGAAATATTCATCTGTATCTATAATGACTGGCAATTTCTACAATAGGTTCATGTTTCTAGGGGCGAAATAATCTCTCCCAGATGGGGAGGGAGATTGAAATGTTCCTAGCTGAACAAAACGCCCCACTAAATGTGCGGGTAAGTGGATAGACCAGATGAATGAGGCTGCACAGTCTACCAAAAACGTTACAAAGAAAATCACCACTGTGTACTATAATACTTATTTCTCAAGTAAAGCCATCAAACCCTGTCGTGTCTCATTTTTTGCAGTGTGGCATCGTGTTGGGAAGTGGTTTAGGTTCTGGATATATCTGGTGAGTTTCTGGCCCGAGTAATTCGAAGAACGTGAGAATGTAATCTACTGGAATGGGACAACTAACAAGGCAAGTGTTGGTGGAAAGACCAGGATTTTGATTTTGTATATAAATCTGAGAGGCCTCGGAGACATCAAGTGGAGTCTTGAAACAGCCCCAACAGGCGCTGTCTGTGTAAGTCTAGCTATCGGAGAAGGAAGATCTGGGCAGCGGGCAGCCAACAGCATACAGATGGTATTGAAGGCCATGCGACCTCATGAAATCACCAAGGAAACAAGTATAAACAGAGAAACAAGATATCTAAAGATTGAGGACTGTGACATCCAAAATTAACAGGTCAGGAAATACTACTACTAAAATACAGTTAACATTGATATGGTGCTTACTAAATGTCAAACATGTGTGCAAGTGCTTTGCATTTAATCATCAGAGTAATCTATAAGGTAGGTAGTGTACTTGTCCCCATTTTACAGATGAGAAGAAACCAGCATAGGAACAGCCCTGCGGGTGGGAGAAAACTGGGAAGGTGTGGTGTGCAAGAAACGCACGTGAAGAAAGCATGTCACACAGAAGGGGGGGACCAGTTGTGTCAGATGCTGCCAGAAAGTCAAGTAAGATCAAGACTGAAGATTGATCACCAGATTTAGCACTGTGGAGGGTGCTTACTTTTTAAGGTATTAAAATAATGTAACACACCTTTGTTGTATTCAACACCTAAAAAGCACTAATAAAAAAATGGGAGGTTACTCAAAAAAATTATTCGAAATTAACCAGTGTCTCTTTATCCATTTAATGAGACAAGGAAAGGCAGCACAGACTGCAAAGCTGAACTTCACTGCATCATTTCATGTCACCCTCTCTATGCGTGACAACAGAGAAAAGCCACATGCCACTCACCTCTTTTTCCTGTTCCTGATGGCATCATGGATCATTTTCACTTGGACTGCCACCACTGACAGAACTTCCACAGAAATGCGATTGAACTCATCAAAGCAGCCCCAAGCTCCTGTCTGCACCAATCCCTTATAGATGTTTCCTATGGACTAGACGATGGAGTGAGACATTGAGAATTTAACAGAAAGGGGTGAGAAGCTATTATTTCAAAATCACTGCAAATCAGGAATACTGTTGTTAGAATCCATCATTGTGTAACTGGCTTACTTTGTAGTCCATTTGCTCCGAGCAGTTGAACACATACACCATCATGCCAAGGGCACGGCCCAGATCCTTGGTGGTTTCAGTTTTCCCTGTACCCGCTGGGCCAGCCGGGGCCCCACTCATGGTTAGGTGAAGGGATTGAGTTAAAGTAATGTAACACCTTTAAGCAACAGAAAAATGCAAATATCACAGTCTAATATGAGAGTTCTAGAAAACATTACAGGCAATACATTTTTTTTTAAGTTTAAGAAGTCAAGGTCTAGAATGTGGGTATAGCCCAAAATATTGATATACTTCTGATTTGTTCACGGCAATAGTAAGAGTCAGGATAACATTTTAAACCAAATTATTTTTAGGTTGGTTGTTCAACAGTAATAGGGAAAAATGTATTGCTTTATCTGTTTATTTGTCTCATTTCCTAAGAGCTGTGTATTTGAATACAAATAACACTTGATTTGCAATGGTATTGAATCGCTGATGTTTCTAGGTAAAGACACTATCACTGTGGTGGATGACATCTCAAATTATTGTTTATAAAAGAAAAATAGAAGGGAAATCTTGGATGATGAATAAATTAAACACTGACTTCATTAAGCTACTATTTAATGAATACATTGAGACCAGATAATGTAAATATACAAATACATAGTCTGCAAATACTACATAGCTATTTCAAAGTATATAGCAAATATACAGACACAATTTATTACATTAAAATGTATTAGGAATTCATTTTGGATATATCCTACATGCATTTAGATGGTGATAATACTTATTTTTGCAGGAAAGACTTAGGAGTTCCTAGACTGAGAAAAATTATGCAAAGTCAAAATTTAATATTTGCAAAAGAATAAAAAGCAATGGATAGCAAGAACCTTACACGGGTTTCTGCTGATTTAGAAATTATTTTTGTCTTAGTACAGACACCAGGTCTAGTGGAAAGATACATATACACGGAGCTCAGAAGACCAGGGATGAGTGTCTACTTTGCCAATACTCCAATGTTAATCTTGTAAGTATTTTTTATCTCAGCATGCCCCAGTTTTTGCCTCAGTAAAATGAAGTTTATTGTAGGGTTATATTAAGAAAGCCAAAGGTAAACGTGTTGAAAGATTCCAAGTACTATGCAGTACTTTCCTAAGTTACTGCAAAACAATTACTTAGAAAAATGGAAAGTGTTTCTAGATTTTATGGCCACTGCACGCTTTAAGTGCATCTTATAACGAAGATGGGTTGGAAAGACCCTGGACTAGGAATTACAACACTTTTTGTAATGAAGACTATCCCCTAACAGATTTTCCGGAGGTTCCAAGTCTTGAATGGACATACGGCCACCCGCGTGCTGCAGGCTATACTTCCTACGTCCCTTCCACCGACAAGGGACAAAGCTCCACCAGCGTGCTACGTGCCTCAATGATGTTTGTAAATCATAAGAAAACACCTCCTTTGAGAGGCTTCCCCCTCTCCCACTGGCTGAAGCACATGTGGAAGCCATGATTAGCATGTCAGACGTCTGCCAGCCATATACCACTTGTCTCTGGACTGTTACACAAGCAACACATCAGCTTCTGTGGTACTGAAGCCATGACATGGGTCTCAGTAACAGCTGCTTAGCCTGCACCCTCTTACCAATGCACCCATGTTCCAGCTCAAGAATCTCAGTGACAAGCTGCTCTATGTCTCTAAACTTGCCCACATATGTAGGGAGACGCTCTCTGCCTCGCCTACCACGCAGAGACAAGATCAGCCCTGAGTGAAATGTAGTGAAAGCGTCTGAAAGGCGGCATTGTGTTAGTGTAAACACGATGTGAACATCTTACGCAGCACTACTCACACTGCCAAAAGAAACATTCAGCTTTATCTTCCAAATAAACCACAGAGTGATTTTTTAATTAAAAAGTTATTAGTCGTCACATATTGATGAACTTTAAAGTGTCCTTTCTCCTATACCCTCTGTCTCCCTTCTTTTCCCCCTCCTGTATTCACGACAGTCGGTACACATACAGTAGACACTGAGCATCTGCATATTTGACTATTCTCGAGTGATTCTGTGAAGCAATGAATTTTAATCTCTCCCACTGAAAGCAGTACATAAATTAATTATGTAATTGAGATAGTGAACACAGACTTTTTGTTAGAAACAAGTTAAAGAGAACTGAAGTAGAGAAACTGAACTACAGAAGCTGTATAACTTATCAATGATGAAATCATGAGCAGATTAAGGTGTCAAGAACCATCACAAAGCTAGTGAAAGAATTCTGCCAACCTTGGAGGACCACCATCACACCCCAGGTTTATAGACTTATATTTGAGACTGTCTCTACTTTTCTTCCCAAACACACTGCATGGTATGGTGATACTGGATAACTGGGAATGCTCCTATGGTCTTGAGGTATAATTTCAAAGAATGCCAAGGATTAAATGTGCTTTCTTCTACCAAGAAATTCAGCAGAGGTTAGAACACTAACAAAGAATGTCATGTCAGTATGATAGATCCTTACCTCTACAAGCTTCTAACCATGTGTACATATTTACTTAGAGTCAAGTGGTAATGAACTTTAGTAACAGCAACCCCTTGCGTTCTTGACATACTTAAGCCACATTGGTTCTGGGTCTATCCCTTGAACTAGCCAAGCTCCTTCTGACCTTAAAAACTTGGTACCTGTCTTTGTAACTTTCTGCCCCAGGATGTCTGCACAGCTGGTTTCTAGTTATCATTTAGGTCTCAGCTCAAATGTCTTCTCACTCAATCTACAATAGTAGACTCCCATGATGAAATCACAAGCAGATTCATGTGTCAAAAATAAGACAAAGCTAGTGAGAGAATTTCACCCTCACCAGGACCACCAGCTAACGTATTAGCGTATTTTGTTTTTGTCATGGCATATATTTAACATAAAACAAATGTCATTTATTTATTGTTCGTCTTGGTTTCACATGCCACACTCAACTAGAAAGCAGCCTCTGTGTGCGCAGGAATCCTACCTGTTTAACACTGGGATAGTACTTAGCATGGTGCTTCCTAAGTCTCTGTTAAAAATCGTTTAATGGATCGATGTCTCTCCCTTTCCTTCCTTTCACTGTATGTAATCCTTCAAAAATGAATTGAACGTAGACAATTCCTTTTCTACACATCCAATACAGGGTTGCAGTGGGGGAGGTGGTGACGAATCCTGATAACAGGACATTAGCCACAGATAACCCGAGAGAACGGATTTAGTAATCGAAGATGCTGCCTTGAACTATACCCATCTGCTCACGAGTTCATGATTTGTATACTGTGCAGTGCCTGCCATGCTGCCTCTCCAATTCGTCCTCTTTAACTTGTTTCTGACGAAATCAGTGTTCGCCATGTTCCTCTGGTTCATTTACACACTACTTTCATATGGTTCCCCAGTTTGTTCACCATTTTATTTCATTCCTTCCTTTTCAATCTCACGCATCTTTATCCATGTTAGGAAACTTATTTTTTGTCTTCTTTTTTTCCATGTAACTCAAACATCATTTTTACCTGTCCGTTAGAGGAGTGATCACTAGTCGGGGACTATTTCCTAAATATTCATAGAAGTACTGGAACTGAGCATCACAAATGTTAACAAAGCAGTGTTTCTGGGTGTCTTCCCACCGATGACGGAGTTGAGATAGCCATGCAAAAGCCTGGGGACTGACAACCTAAAAATATCAGATGATCATCACACATAGGACACAGGTAGTTTTGAGGCAACAAGCTTAATACAGTAATTGAATCAACTCTGTTGGTGCACACTTTATTTCTAAAAATGTCACAAAAGGAAAATCTCTTGCATGCCACTGCAAATATAATTGCATGTAGTTGGGTGAATACTTAATAAGAAATATGTGTGTAATTAAAGTATTCATTTTAAGAAGTTTTTTTACTATAACAGTATCAATTTGTTCAAGCAATGCCTTTTCTTTTTTTATGAATCACACCAGGTGATCTGATCATTTTGCAATGTTCTACTCTTATCACTGAAATCAAATGAAAAAACACACTCTATTAAAACAGTACATAATCCATAACTTCTGAGTATTGGAAGTAAACTATACTTTCAACAAAGTCCATTCTAAAATCGGTCTTTTAGAGTACAGAGATTTCTCACTTCATTTTTTATTAAATCAAATAACAGTACTTTTTAAATTGTTACTCTTCCCTATCTTACTAAATCCTATTGATTCTTATTATTCCAGTTTGAAAAAATAATTCCAATCTCTTTCAAGATGCAAGTAACCATAGGATTTCTTAGGAATTACTTGAAGTTACCAAAATTATTGCACACTAATTTGTCTGATGTCTACATAGTCTCAACATTACATATTTAAGTGCATTAGATGATCAGGAATTAGACAAAGGCTCTTTAAGTACAAAATAAAAGACATATTTTAAATTATAATTTATCCTACTGCAAGCAAATCACCACTGATAAAACATAATAAAATATGTAAGAAGGTGCAAACTCACATTCAAAGAGTAGTTATCAGTGAGTGGTTCATTATCAAAATGAGAATACATGGTGAGTGGTATTTTGTAAAGCATTGGTTTTGGATTAGCAATTACAAAAGATTATTCATTAATGGCCCTGAACCTGAATCAAGAAGTATTTTTAAGTGTATGGCTTAAATGAAGAAGCATTTGTTTGCACTTAGTGGAGAAAATGAAAATTCACATTTGATTTTAATAACTTTGGAAAGAACTAAAAACAAACAAACAAAAAAAAAACACACCAAAATATTTCACAATACATACATGCATTCAAATTGTTTTTAAAAACCCAAAAAACTGTCTTGGTTTAGTACCAACTGCCCCCCTCCTCCCAAAATACACAAAAGGGACTTGGAGGAAGTAGATGATGGGCATGATCTATCAATGCTATTCAGCAGACAAGCATACCTGACATTTGTAAGTAGAAACATATTTTGGAAAAGGAGAAAATTCTTTCACATTAAACACTACCAGGATCTAGGAGACCCATGGACTTTCTAAAGGGATAAGGATAGACGTTATCATTAATGCACTGAAAGGATTGGAAAGTAACTTCTTTAAAGACAGTCATTTAGCCTTGAAAGGAAAAGACAAGGGGTGATCAACATTTCTCTTCCTTCAAAAGGAAAATCACCAAAGAAACATGGAGATAGTTTAAATGACACAAATCTTACTGCTTTGGGCTGGGTAAACCAGAGGTGATAATCCCTGGCTGATGGACCAAGATGATTAGGTGCAGAGAAACTAGAAGACATGGTGACATCTCCTGGTTCTTCCATCCTAGGTTAATTTTTGGATGATCTGGATTACAGGCTCCAGACTTGACCAAACGTTTTGGGATATCACTCGTGGTCACACTCATGAGGATAATATATCAGCTAATCCAACTCAAGCTCACTCAAAGTATGTACAACTAACTTCTCAGAACTAACTGAAACACAAAAACTAAAAAACCAAACCAAACGAACAACAACAACAAAAAAACCCAATGACTTTCTTATAAGTACTCTTGACCATAAACATCACTTTTGTTTTTATTGAACATGAGAGATTTTATCCTTTTCTGGGCAGATTTTGTAGATATGTCAATCAGTCGCTTAATAAGATGATCATTTTTTAAAAATTAAATGTGTAGGGATGACATTGGTTAGTAAAATTACGTAGGTTTCAAGTATACATTTCTATAATACATCATCTGTATATTGCATCATGTATTCATGGCCCAGAGTCAGTTCTCCTTCCATCACCTTCTTTTTGACCTCCTTTACCTTCTCTCCCTCTCCCCTCTTACCCTTTGGTAACCACCAAACTGTTGTCTGTGTCCATGTGTTTTTGTTTGTCTCGTTCAAATAAACACTTTTAGGAAACAACAAAAAATACGTGAAATCTCTATGAACTTGCCTTCTGAGAAATAAGTTTTGCCACTACATCTCTGGCATGGACATCGATGGTACAAATGGTCATGATCTTCTGCCTATCTCCAGGTAGAAGTTCTCCCAGCAAAAGTGCAATCAGCGTATTCAACTGAGAAATCTAGAAGGAATTTTTTCAACAGAGGTAAGCATTATAAATACAGTACCTAATAGTTCGGTATTTGAAAAGAGCCTTTTACTTTATAAAATTTCTAGTGTTATCTCAGCTGGCCCTCCAACAACCCTGGGGGGAGGAGATGGAGGGAGGGATGCTATTAATCAATTTAAATACTGTAAATATGATTACCTACTTTGAGCTTAGAGTCTGAGAAGACAGGTGAACCTGTGACAAAGCCAGAGGTAGAAGTAAGGTTTCCTGACTGCACTGAACTGACTGATTCTCCACCCTAATGATGACCCTGCCTACACCGTGGCTGACACAGAAATAACTAAAAATTTTAAAAGGTCAAATTGAGCTAACTTCTGTAAAAGTGCAGGAAGAGTCAAATGTCAAGTGTTTTGTTGTTTGTTTTTGGTTCTTTGGGGTTTTCGTGCATAGGAGAGAGTGATGATGACTGAGACTACAGTTCAAAGGCAGAGCTGAAGACAATCCCGCTGATTGCTTATTCGTCCCTTCATGCTTAATTCCATTGCTTTCTCTGCGGGTCAACATTTTTCGAACTACTGGTCTCTCCACACAGAGAAGAAAGGAATGGAGTGACAGGGAATAGAATGGAACAGAAAATTTGCATTGCAGTAGTAGGAATGTATGTTATTTTGTGAAATTTCATTTCAGTTTGACTTTTGAATGTATATATATGTATGCAAACCTGATCTAAAATATTTTTTAATAATTTTTTAATTGTTAAATTTATCGGGGTGATGTTGATTAGTGAAAATTTCATAGGTTCCAGGTGTACAATTCCACAGTACACTGTCTACGTGTTACGTGTTCGTCACCCAGAGTCAGTTCTGCCTCCATCACCATGTATCTGCAGCCCTGTCCCCTCTGCCCCACTCACCTCCCCGCTTACCCTCAGGGAACTACTAAATTATTGACTATATTCATGAGCTTTGTTTCTTTGTTGCTTTCAATTTTATGTTCCACATATGAGTGGAATCATGTAGTTCTTAGTTTTTTGTCTCATTTCATTTAGCATGAAATATTCTTCTTAATTTTGGTTAGAAAGGTTGGAAAGATACTGTCTCAGGTGGTTATTTTGTGAGCATACTTATTTATACAAAATAGTTCTGTCTTACTCAAGGCTTATTAGCAAAAACAGAAACAAAAACAACAAAAAAAACCACAGTCTGTTTTATCCTAGCGTAGCATATCGTAAAGCAATGCTGTCCCCTTTTCTTTTTAGCTCTGCAAAGGTCATTACAAACTGTTAGCTCCTGAGAGAGTTGGTAGTAAGTGAATATGATATATCACCAGAAGCTCTCACACCTTTGTAGCTTACTGTCAAAAACATGCTCCTTATGGCACTATTACCACATCCCAGAAAACACCAAACACTGCAGACGTCCCTGAGACTGCAGGGGAGGTGATGTAACTAGAGAAAGAAGAAAGCAGGCAGGAAGATGATAACCATTACATTAAATGAGAACATATGATGTGCCGGGCACTGACTGAGCATACTGCCTATAATCTCACTTAATCTTTACAACAATATAGTACCATCCTAATTTTGCAGATGAGGAAACTGAGTCACAGACAGTAACCACACTTACCAATGAGGGGAGGGAGAATTCAAATCCAGTCAGTCTGATTTCAGGGCCTGAACTCTCAGAGGTCACACCACCCAGATCCCCTGTACAAGACCAACCCACCCACGACCTTCAACTTGGATAAACTGCAGCTGGACAAGACACATTCATTCCAGAGAGACTTAAAATCAAGAACAATGAAAAGTTACTTCAAAGGAATAAAAAATATATGCTTTAGACCTACAGAATATACATCAGCCTTATAAGCATTAATCTACTTGTAATATCTTCCACCTATAAAATGTAGTTACATTTTAAAAAGTGCAGAGGTGGTCATTATTTAATGTGTGCCATGTTCAATGTCCATTATCCCTTAGGTTTTAGGTTCCATGAAGGCAACGTCTGCGTCTGTCTTGTTCGGTGCTTTATCCCGAGAGTCACTGAGGAGCTAGCTGTCGAACAGGAGTCGCTCAGTGAGTGCTTCCAGAAACATATACATGAATGTACCAGGTACACGTAAGCTTCTCAACAAAACATATACAGATGTTGGTTAGAGAAGAGGTGTTTGGCCTTGAATTTTTTCTCATCTGAGTCAAGACATTCAGTCTTCACAGACTGAAATCTTATGCCTAGAGCAGTATTTGGTGGAGAAGAGTTGGTTGTAACAACATTAATACTACCTTATACCTTGTAAGAACATTTCTAGTGCTTTCATGTGCATTGTCTTATCTAAGTCTCCCTACAATCTGTGATTTCTCCATTATTGATTCATTTTTCACAGTTCAGTCAAGCAAGAGATGATTAAAAACACAGCTCATTAACATTATCTGACAGCCTCATATGTGGGGGGAATCTCACGTTGTCTCCCAAGATTAAAGCTACCCCAATAATACTCTTTGTAAGTAATAAAATTCTGTAACCACAAAATTAAACAGTGCTTATAAAATGTCTATCATTGGGGCAGTGGCATCAGGCAGCAGCTACCATATGATCGTACTATAGGTGCATACAAGTTCATGGTCTGTGATGCATAAAACATTCCTTGGAAGCTATGTAAAAACATATACCCTCTCCTGTGACTAGCTAGCACTTAACCTTGCCCTTGATCAAAGTAGTATCACTACTTTTTTACTGGATCTAAGATGTTTGCCTCAAGCCCATAACTCAGTAATGAGAGAGACTTGGAAACGTTTAATTGCTGATGGGAATGAGCCACAGTGAGAACTTGAAGACACAGTAGAAAAAGTAGTCAGGGACCTCCTGAGAGATTAGAGCAGATGGGCCCAGAGAACAGGTGAGAAAACAGCCCAGACAATCGGAGGCTTTCCTTCCTAGTGACAAAAGGATGGTGTGGAGGGCGGAACGCTGGTCCCATCGCACCTGTTCTAGTTCCTTCCTGATGACACACATGAGCAGATAAGAGCTGACCATACTGAGCACTAACTGTCAAAGAGGCATTGTGTGTGAGTGTGAGTGTGTGTGTGTGTGTGTGTGTGTGTAGCTGTTAACCATCACAACTCTGAGAAAGGTACTACTATTACTCCAATTTTATATATGAGATTATAAGGTAATCTGTCCAAGATTACACAGTTATAAACAGTAGAGTCAGATTTAGTACATGATTCTAAGATTTCAGTGTACATTTTATAAACAAAACTGTCCCTTGTAGATAACACATTCATTAACAGGGCATCTTGGTCAGGGAAGAACTGACCTTAATGACTCTGATGGTTAAAGTAACTAGATATTCCCCACCTACGAATTCTCTTACTTAGATAAGCATGGAGACACTTCCCAAGAAACAGAATCTACACTACCGCTAAGGTTTATATGGTAGACACGTCTAACACATTACGATGTCCCCAAAGAGGGCCAGCTTGCTTGATGGGATGACGGCGTGTTCACCATCAGGGAAGGTATCAGGCACAGAAAGTAACAGACTCAAGGTCTGAAGGAAGGGCTGGTTTCTGCTATACAATGGTGACTGATCGTCAACTTTGTCCTGACCCAGCTCTGGAGGCAGCATGGTGATAAAGAGGCCGCGTATGTGAACTTCAAGTGCTACTTCCCTGAACACTCTAGGCTGCTGAGACAGCACAGGAAGAACATTTTCCTTGAGGTGGCAGAAGCACTGCGATCTCACCAGCATCATGCAGGACAGACCTCCCGATCAAGGGACACTCATGCCACCCTGGGAAGCAGCTGGAAGGAAGCCCTCTGCAGAAACAGAGCTTGGAGCCCTCCGCTCAGCAACTCAAAGTGAAGGTGTGAGTGTAACGAGGTGCTGTAGTACTCTGGGGGTCAGCTACTGGAACCCTCAATCCCTTTTCAAACATAACACAGAAATAATCTTCTTTCTGTTTTAAAACCACAGCCACAAGGATGTCTAATCCTGTAATCCACCGTGTTTCTACTTCGGCAACATGAAAAACAATGGTTTCATTTCCCTCAGCTAGAATAAAGGGGATTGCAAGAGACCAGGCTCTGCACTTGCCCACAGCACCAGGGCACGGAATCCCCATTTGTCACCTTCCTGCCCCACGCTCCCACACCTTCTGTCGTCTTGCTAAAACCACCAGCACAATGTTGGGCAATGAATGTCAAAGACGGTGGGCACAATTACCTCATTGTTGACACTAATGGAAATGATTCTAATCCTTCACCATTAAGCACGGGTTTCTGCAGGTTTCTGGAAGATACTCTTCAAGTTACAACGTTTCCTTGAAATGCTTAGTTAGAAAAGCAGACGGTGCGGAATCAATCATCTCAGCTTCCACCTCAAGGAACTTGAAGAAGAGGAGTAAATTATACCCAAAGCAAGCAGAAGAAGCTAAATAGGATAAAGTGGGAATCAGTGGAATAGAAAACTAACAACAGAAAAAAATTAAACTCAAAGATTCTCAAACATACATAAAATTGATAAATACTTGGAGGCCTGATTAAGAAAAAAAAATGAAGGAAAACACAAATCACTAAAACCAGGACTGAAAGAAGGACCCCCACCACATCCTTCAGATGTGCTGCAGATAAAGGTGCGATGCTCCCCTCAATTCGCTTTGAAAACTGAGATCAGGTGAGCAAACTTCTTCCACAAAGACCCAAAGAGCAAAGGTTTTAGGCTTTGCAGGCTACCTGGCCTCTGTTGTGACTCCACTTAGCTGATGTGTAAAAGCAGCCACAGACGTAGTAGGCACTGGGCCAGATTTGGCCAGAAGCCTGTAGGTGCCAGCCACTGGCTTAGATGAAATGGATAAATACCTTGAAACATACAAATTTCCAAAACTGACACAGGAAACGTGGACACAAAAAAGCTACTGTGCAGCATTTATGTAAAAGAAATCAATTTATATTTTTACAATGTTCCTCAAACAAAATAAAACAAACTCCAGGCCCAGATGGCAATACCAGTGTAATGAACTCTTCCTTAAAATTGATGAGAAGGGAATACTTTCCAATTCCTTTTAAGGAGCATTAACACAGATCCTCAAACCTGGCAAAGATATTATAAGAAAAAAAAATTACAGATAAATGTCCCTCATCCATGAACATAAATGCAGAATTCCTTGACAAAATATTAGCAAATAGACCCAGCAAACATATATACATACATAAAAGACAATACCTCATACCCAAGTGAAGTTTATTTCAGAAAGGTGGTTGGCTTAGCACTCAAAATTCACCCCAGTGGTCATCTCATAAGGTACATTAAGTGTTTAATGGCTATATCATACACCTGAAACTAATTAATACTGTATGTCAACTGCACTTGAAAATTCAGTTTTAAAAAAATTCTCTACAGTAATAGAGGCAAACCTCATGAATGTCTCAGTAGATTTGAAGAACCTCAATGTCCCTTCGAGATAAAAACTCTCTGTATAAAGTAATGGAAGAAATTTGCCCTTAGAAAGGGCATCTACAAAAACTCGTAACTATTATCACACTAAATAGTGAAACATTATTCTTCTCTAAGACTGGGAATAAGAAAGGAAGTCTCTCTACTTCTGGTCAACATTGTATTGGATGTCTAGCCTTTTCAATGACTCAAGAAAAGGAAATAAAGGGCAAAAAAAGAATGTAAGACAAGAAGACTGTCATTATGAACAGATTATATGTTTATGTATGCAGAAAGCCCTAAAAAATCTATTTAAAAAATACTATTAAAACTAGTAAGCAAATTTGGCAAAGTCCCAAGACCCAAGGTGTATTTTAAAAATTAAGATATTTTCTATATACTAGCCACAAACATTGGAAATAAAATTTAAAAATTAATTATGTTTACTGCATCAAAACATATAAACTATCTAAAAAAAAGTCTAGCAAGAAATATGCAAGACATCTACATTGAAAACTACAGAAAACATTGCTGAGAGATATTAAAGAAGACCTATATCAAGAGATACACCATGTTCGTGGATTGTTAGAATCATCTGAGATATCCATCCTCCCAACATTTATATTTATATTCAATGTCATCCCCATTAAAATTTAATTAGGCCACGATTATTAGGCTTTTTTAAATGAATAAACAAGGTAATAAAATTTATGTAGAAATGAAAAGAACCTAGATTAACCAAAACAATCTTCTCTTAAAAAAAAAAAAAAAAAAAAAAAAAAAAAAAAAAAAAAAAAAAAAAAAAAAAAAAAAAAA
>PVJL010001843.1:0-135070 GCA_004026885.1 Lyroderma lyra
GGCATTACACTTCCTGACTTCTATTTATATTACAAAGCATCAATAGTCAAAACAGCTTGGTACTGGCAGAAGAACAGAAATATAGACCAATGGAACAGAACTGAAAACCCAGAAATAAACCCACAAATTTATGGACAAATAATTTTCAAAGGAGCAAAAATCATACAATGGGGAAAAGACAGCCTCCTTAGTAGGTGGTGCTGGGAAAACTGGAAAAACATATGCAAAAGAATGAACCTGAGCTGTGAACTCTCTCCATATACAAAAATTAACTCGAAATGGATTAAAGACCTTCATATCAGACCTGCAACAATAAACTGTGTAGAAGAAGACATCGGTACTAAACGTATAGACCTAGGACTCAAGGAGGACTTCTTGAACCTGTCCTCAAAGGCAAGGGAAGTAAAAGCAAAAATAAATGAATGGGATTATGTCAAACTAAACAGCCGCTGCACAGCAAAAGAAACCATCAACAAGGCAAAGAGATAGCCAACTGAGTGGGAGAAAATATTTGCAAATAACGCATCAGGTAAGGGTCTAATATCTAAAATATATAAAGAACTAATAAGACTTAACAACAAAAAACAAACAACCCAATTAAAAAGTGGGCAGAAGAACTAAACGGACACTTCTTCCACGAAGAAATACAAATGGCCAGCAGACATATGAAAAAATGCTCATCCTCATTAGCTATCAGGGAAATGCAAATCAAAACCACAAGGAGATACCACCTCACACCTGTGAGAATGGCTGTTATCAACAAGACAAGGAATAACAAGTGCTGGAGAGGGTGTGGAGAACAAGGAACTCTGGTACACTGCTGGTGGGAGTGCAAACTGGTACAACCACTGTGGAAGGCAGTGTGGAGGTTCCTCAGAAAACTGGGAATGGAGTTACCATTTGACCCAGCAATCCCCCTTCTGGGGATCTACCCAAAAGACTTGAAAACCTTTGTCCACAAAGACTTATGTACCCCAATGTTCATTGCAGCGCTGTTCACAGTGGCCAAAACATGGAAACAACCAAAGTGCCCTGCGACAGATGACCGGATAAGGAAGCTGTGGTACATATACACAATGGAATATTACTCAGCTGTAAGAAAAGATGAAATATTGCCACTTGCAACAAAATGGATGGACCTGGAGATCATCATGCTTAGTGAGATAAGCCAGACAGAAAAAACAAGGAACTGTATGACTTCACTCATATGTGGAATATAAAACTGAAAGCAAAGAAAAAAGAAATGAAGAAACAAATAACCCATGGACACAATCAACAGTTTAATGTTTATTTGGGGACGAGTGGGTTAGGGAGGGGAGAAAGGGGAGGGGGTGGGAGAGGAGGTGGGGAAGCTAAATATAAGGTGATGGAAAGAGAACTCACACTGGGTGGTGAACTGATTATACAACAAGCTGACAATGCACTGTAGAATTGTATGCCTGAAACCTATGTAATCCTTGCTTACAGATGTCACCCCAATAAGTCTAACAATAAAAATGAATTTAAAAAAAGAAATTTTATATTGTCAGATTGTATAATTCTAAAGAGACCACATTATATGCAAAAACTGTAGATCAGAAGACATACTTGGCAAAAATAAAGTATAAACAAATTCTTAATTGAATTTAGACTATAAAAATAGAAAAAAACTAAGTAAATAATTGAGATGTTAGCAGTCATTAAAACAATTATTTGTGAAAAGAAATTAATGGCATAGGAAAACATTGCAACATTACAAACTTTAGATTGTGGAGAAATGTATCAGGAAAGGAGTACAACAAAAAGAGGTGGCTCACTGATGTTCAGTTTCATCATGCTTTAGATATCTGTCACATTGATTTTTGTGAGGTATGTGTGGTACTTCCATGATGAGACATAAATTTAAAAGAACTCCTTTCAAATATATTTCTCATATCATATTTTATAGCACTTCATGAGTTAAGAAAGGCTGGGAGAATATTTTTCCATTTAATAGTTGAGAAGACTGAGTAATTTCCCAATTGGAGGAGCTTGAAGAAAAACCCAGATTCTCCAAGTCACCTTCAATGCTTCTTCAATGATATCTAATATCACAAGGATGCAGAAAGTATAGCTGAGGGCATTCTATGAGGGTTTTTTTTTCCAAAATAAAGGCACCATAATTATAATCTGAGATGTTATTAATTGAGTGACTTATTTGATCTTCTTTATAAATTCCTAATGCCAACTGAGATAAAAATAAATGTATGACATCAGACAAATGCTTTAAAAAAGATACCAAAATAATAAAATGTGTCATAAAATTTATAATTATGTCTATATTTCATTTATTATGATAGCAAGAATGAGAAGAAATTATAAAACTCTTGTTTTGCTTTAGGAAGATGCTGAACATATTACTTCAATTTAAAATGCAGGAAGTCATACTAAGTATATTAATAATAACTAAATGTAAAGTGTCCATAAGGTAAAACACAAACAGTAAAGCAAGTTAAATAGACTTAACACATAACCTGTAGGATTTTAGTAAAGAAATGTATTTTAATCATTGAGAAATTAAAGTAGAAACTAATCTCTCTATAATTATTTATTGAGGATTACTTATAGGACATAATTAAAAGACTAAAACAATCAACAAATTAAAGTGGATTCTTTCCTAGAAGCCCACACCACTCTAATAAGTGACATAGTTTAACTCCTGTGTATCGGTACTCTGGCCATACAGGCTGGCTTCTTTCTCTCGTCCAGCATACATATGGCCAAACCCAGACAGGGAAGACTTTAGAGCAGAGATTCCCTTACTCATTTTTGTATGTACAGAACCCAGGACAGTGCTTAATGCATATTTGCATATAGAATAAACTCATTTCAGCATCAATCAAATAAAAAAATTATATGAATTAGAAAAAATGCACACTACATCACCAAACTAATTAAATGATTTGGGAGTTTATCTGCACTACCAGATGATTTATGGTATTAGTAACTATGCCATTAGGTTACATATACTCACAGTCCTAGTAGGCTAACTTGTCTAATACTTTAAATCTCAGCCATTTCCCAGGCAGTAGCCTCTAAGTCAAAGGTCATAATTTAAAAGATTATAGCCAGGTAAATAAAGTCAGTATGTAAAGTTGATTGTAACAGTTGCAATCACTTTATTTCCCTCACCTTATATTAAAACATGGATACAGAGAAATATTTCTCCAGGTACAAGAATGATAACAAATGGCAACTGATTCTCAGCCTCAGAGTCAGGAACACACATACACAAAAGGAGTTGTAGGGGTTATGCTAAATTTCACTCTACTTCTCTATGGGCAGCTTCTGCTCAACTCCACTTGATGGTGTTAAGTAGGAATATTGGACCACTTCAGTAAGATCTTCTTAATTTTTAAGAAGAGCTGGAAATCCAGATTTTTATTTAAAATATTTCATTTTAAAAATGTCATTAGTTTTTTAAAATGCAAACCATTATGTAGGCCAAGTACATATTTGACACACAAGTTCCTGGTTTTTGACTTCTGGTATAACAATTTAGTCACTCTATTGTTGCACATATAATTAAGTTATTCCTGAAAAGTCATATAATCTCACTACTAAAATGTCAAAGACAGTTTACTGACTAAAGAAAATTAAATAATCATTATTATGTGTGCCATTATTCCATATTCAGAACTTCACAAATACAAAATAGTTCACAAACTTCATTCATTATCAAAATAAATATATAAAAGCCGAGAGGTTGAAAATAGAAAAATAAGTAAAACCAACATAAACTTCACTTTAAATGTCTTACAACTCAGATTAGGTCACAAGTTCAAGTTGGTTCTCTATGTATGCAGATGTGTGATTATATTTCTAAATGATGACTAACTAGCCAATTATAGTCACTAGAAAGTTCTGTCTTAACTGACATTTTAAATGAAGCATTCCACTATGAAAACTAAAATCTCAACCTCATTTTAATCATGTTAGCTATTCAGAATTCTCTTAATCAAGTAGGGGGGGAAATGTCTTCAACACCTGAAATGATTTATCTGTTTGCACAAAGGTGAGAAATATGATCACATCTTTAAGTAATAGATTACAAGTACAAAGAAAGTTCACATTATAGCTATGCTGATGAAAATTATCTGCAGGCTGTTATAACACAGCCCGTGAATTAATTAACCTTTTGCCATAAATATCTAGAAACTTCAGCAAAGACACCTTTCTTTTTTTCTCGTGTTCCACCTTCCTCAGCATTTTAGAAAGTGAAATACTGTGCAGATACTGAGGGAAACAAATAAAATATGCTAAGATTTTATCAGCTCTGCATGTCGCTACAATAAAACCACATAAATTATGATTAAAATATAGCAAGCTGCATGGTTCATCTTAAGTTTTTGTTAATGCAAGATGAGAGATAATGTACGATTTCTATGCAGATCTTTACTTTCATGAATGAGATCAGTAAATTCTTACTATAAATGTTGACTACCTCTTAATTATCTACATTTTGACTTTATGAGTAAATAAAGTTTAAAAAAGCATGTCTTTTGCTAATGTTTAAAAAATGAGTACAAATATGTATTCTTTTAAATTTCATTTCCAAATGAAGTTTGGAATGAATAAACACATTATGTTTATTTGAGTGTATTATTCAAGTAATTTGGTAGTTTTCAATGAAGCTGAAAAATCAGCTAACACGAAATGAAATCACGATGTGGAAAAATAGGGTTTCTAATAAACAGTGGTAATATAAGCCACTGTATTTCCTCAAGTTGTTAAAGGCAAGGGTCTATAAGACTTGGTGAATTTGAAGATTACATGAAGATTTAATGACAATGAAATTACTTTAAGTACTGACAGAGTAATTTCACATCTTTATACAATTGTTTGAAGCCACATTTTATTTTTCTCTTTAATGTAGTAATATCTCCTTAAGAGGGTTAACAGCCCCCAAATTTTACTGTTCGATAACAAAAACTGGTGCTGTTTTCTTTCATTAGCCAATTTTTAGAGTTAGTTTTAATTAATTCATTATACAACTTACCTTGCCAATGGATAAGTCATTCCCTCATTAGGTTAGGTGACATTCTTGTTTAGATAATGAATTATACATATTGTTTTAGAAGGCATTTAGGATTATTTATTTATTATTCTAATTAAATGATGATTTGCCAAATTAATCTTTAAAGAGCTAAGCTCCCTCTCCAAAATATTCTTCAGTAAACCAATTTTTGGTTGCATGTCAGAGGCACACATAATATGTTAAAGTAAGAAGGTGACAATTTTATGTTAATAAAGTGGGTAATGCTAGACAACTAAAGATGCATATGATATTTCTTATTTGGTATTTAGGGCAAACACATATGTTATGAATATTTCAAATTAAATAGCTATTACTAAAAATTTTGGAACAATATATTATTCATAAATTATATTAAAATTTTCCAAATGAATCTTTCTTTTGTACCCTCCAGAAACACAGTTCTTTAAGGTTGGCAAATCCAGACTATTTACCCAAACATTTTTGGTTATTTCAATTTTGAGAACACCTCTACTCTAAAGCATAAACATTTAGGCAATAAATATATTTACCTGAAGTGTCAAGTCTAGTATATATCTGTCACATAAAAAACTTACAGTAAATGTGTTTTGAATATAAGATTATACAAAGTTTCAAAAGAAATTTGGTACTGCTGCCAATACTTAAATCTGCCTGCAGTTATTTAAACTAGATTTAATATAGTCATTGAGTCTTCGATGATCACGTAAAAGGTGATAATACACATGTGTAAAAGAAAAAACTGTATATGACTTTAAAAGACTTAAAAATGAGAACAGACCTTTACAATACTTCTTAGTTATTATGGGAATGCACATGCAGCCTTTGGAAGTCACGATGTACATACCTGACAGGTAAGGTTCTGTCTCCTTTCCTCCTATCCATTTCTCTTTGGGGAACAGGGTACCAACGGAAATTCAGTTTCCAGTTAAAACCCCCATAAGTCATGTCTGATCCAGCCATATATTCAAAGGTATCATCACTAATCACATCGATGATGGGGCATACAACTGTTTTCCTGAAGGAAAAGTAAAATCAGTTGACATGGAATAATTTAAATGTCACATCAGTTTCTCCAAACTCAATATAGCCTATTTGTTGAAGTTTAATTATTTTATGACTTTAATATGTTTTTATTTACCTTTTACGTTTTTTATCTGTGAAATTAATTCATTTCATCACATCTTCCTTATAGGCAACTTTATACTATCACGTGTAATCTAATCAAATATAGTAATTGATCTTCAAGCTGATTTCCAAATGCATTCTAAGTACTAACTCAGCAGGATGAACATGGTCTATTTTCCATAAAACCTCTATGCACAGTATGATTAGTAAATGTGCTTTGATATTATGCATCACTTCAGCTATTTCTTTTATAGAAAAGCAATAGCATGCAGGGAGTGGGGAATGGATGATTGCAAATTCGATCTGATAGTTTGAATCTCAGAGGGGTTAGTTTAGTTTAAAGACATAGTTTTAAGAAAAGCTTCATGGAGAAAATACTTATGGGAAGAATAAACAAACAAAAATCAACAAAAAAGAAACAGCAATAAAAACCATGATCATCAGTAACAGTAAATGTTTCCTAAGAAAGATGTTAGGGTTATGACAATTTCTGCGTGAACTGTCCTAAACTTAAGAGTTTTATAGTTAACAATCAATGTATTTTAAGATCAGGGAAGATAAGCAACTTCAGTTTCTGGTATTTATTCCATGACCCGTTTTTTGTTAAAGGAAGAGGAAGGGCCAGACACATCTAATGTTCTTGATGGTTGCTTTTTAGAGCAAGAAATTTTTCTTCATGGGAGAGAGATCATTAGGTAGTCTTTTAATTTGCATTGTGTCTTCTCCAGTCTTCAATGCTCCCTGCTTCTTTTATTTTGGGACCAACTTTCTGTCATCCCCACAGTAAATGTTCAGGTCTACCAAGTTGCATTGGTTGTAGTTAATTCTGAAGAACAGAGCTTATTTTTTATATTTGGTAGAAGGTAAGTATACAAATATGCTTTTGAATCACACATAGATGGAGGAAGCAAAGAAATGCTGTCATTTTTTTAAATTTTGTATTACCAATACCACCAACACTCATTTTCAATTGGGTCTTATATTCCACATGATTTGTTAAAGCCTAAAGTTCTCTGAAATCAATGGAATGTATCCAGCCTGGAAAAGCTTCTTGGTAATGCTGGTCCCTACAAAATCAATATAGTTTTCTCTTCATTAAATTTAATAATTTACTTTATAGGGAAATGAAATTAGATCTAATAACCTTGAACAGAACTTTATTATCTAGTTATGGCAACTTTAGAACTTATAAGTAGGATAAGACATTAGAGATCATTATACATAAATATAATTTAAATATGTCATTAGATTAAAAAATAAATGATCTATGCATGACCATATTGAAACAATATTATACTAAAAACTCCCTAAGTTGAAATAATGAAACACATGCTTTAAAAAGCAGCACAACATATGAAATGTTGCTAGGTAATGCATTTAAGATGTTCCAAGTTCATTTTACTTTGCCATTCTTACCCTCCTGTGAATACTACACAATACACAGAGTGGAAAAATGTTATTAGCCATGTACTACATTCAGTTGACTAAAAGGTTTCTATTGCTTTCTTCAACTGCTATGGTTCATTTTACTGACAACCTCCATCCATCTTCCTAGCAAGTACCAAATCTTGCCATTTCTGTGATGCAGCTTGACTAGCTTACACTAGGCAGCCCCTGTCTTGAATGCTTAATTAAAAACCTCAATTCTAAAAGGACCTTTTTAAGGCAGGCGAAATGACTTTGCAAGCAAAGTGTTATGTAATGTTTTGTTATTGTATCAGACAGTATTTAACATACTTGTCTTCATTAAGTGCTTGGGAATTATACTATTTATTGCCAATGTTTATGAATATCTTCAGAAAGAAAAGCTCATACTTTATAGCATCCTCATCAGAGAAAACTGCAGGTATCCATGAGTGTTCTTAATTTTATAAAGTATTGAATCTTTCTGATTTCACCATTTGTATGTACGAGGTGGCAATACGGTTTAAATAAACTTATTGTTTTTAACCTGTGTTCTCTATGTTTTTTATTATCATTTTATTTCACTATTGTGTATGCTTATTTTTAAGATCCTCAAGGTACTTTTGAACTAGACTTTGAATAAGGGCAGTCACCTAGGAGAAAGAAGACTGGTTGAGGAATGGGAAGAGCTGAAATGTTCCTATCACTTCCAATAACCGGGGCCAGCTACTTACCTTCCTACCATTAAATATGGGTAAGGACATCCACATTATCTACCTCACACAGTAGGTGTGAGGATATATTATAAGAAGTGCTTTGAAAATGTATTTTATATAATTGTACGACACATTAGATTGATTTCTTTCACTTTAAAATGAATATTCATTGCATTTTTACTGTTTGAATTGTTCAACTATTAATTAAAAGTTCATGTTCATCACTAATAAGCCAAGGTCTTTATTAAATAAGAGGGGTGGGAACAGCTTTTTAAAAAGCTATTAAATAAATCTTTTAAAAGCAATGTCCTAGGAGAGAGATTTGATAGAACGCCAGAACTGCCCTAGTAGGTTCAGCCATAACCCAGGCAGGCGAACACATGATCTCTCACCTGTCCTCCTTTATTCTCGCCAGCAGGGGCTCCAGCCACCCCAAAGTACACTCACAGTGTGCGTCGAGGAAAGTTATGACCTGCCCCTTTGAAGCGGCTGCTCCTCGAAGGCGGGCACGTATTAACCCAGAGCGTTCTTCCATTCTGATAATTTTTACTGGCACTTCTAAATTTTTCACATAATTCTCTAATGTCAACTTGAGAAAATCTGTAACATTGAGAAAGCAATGAGAATGTGTAACAAGGTTTTGAGACCGTTTTAAGACATAGAAGAGACACTACGGCCCAGATAAAAATTCAACACACAGAAATGGTGGCCAACTCCTGTCGATAATTTTTGCAGTAGATGAAATAAAGATATAGACATCCCATTAGTATATTAATGTACAATTCATTATAACTCTGTTACTTGGGTGACAAGGATAAGGATAAAATAGAAAGTTAATATACCAGATTCTAATTTAGAAACTAGGCCACACTGGTCAATGCAGGCTCCTTAATTATATTTTGCATTTATCTGAACTAAAAGAAAAAAAAAGAGACAAGTATCCATAAAGTCACATAAATGCTCAATTATATGAGTAGTTGAGTTGGGAAAAAAAATGTTAACACTTAGGAAAATCATTTTTGCTGATTTCTTGATCAGTAAGAACCAAATAAAATCAAGAGAAAAACAGAAAGAACTAGGTACTTGTTTGTAGTGTTGTCACTCACTAGGCACATTAATGAAAAGACCCCTATGTTCATGGCAGCATTATTCATGGTGGCCAAGTAGATGACTAAGTAAAGAAGCTGTGGTGCATATACCCAATGGAATATTACTCAGCTGTAAGAAAAGATGAAATATTGCCATTTGCAACAAAATGGATGGACCTGGAGATCATCATGCTTAGTGAGATAAGCCAGACAGAGAAAACAAGGAACTGTATGACTTCGCTCATATGTGAAATATAAAACTGAAAACACCAAATGAACAAGACAAAGAGAGATAAAACTCATCGATGCAGACAACAGTTTAGTGGGTACCAGAGCGTAAACGGGGAGACATCTGGGAGGAGAAGCAGGGGAGCCAAATATATGGTGATGGAAGAACTGATTCTGGGTGGTGAGCACACAATGCGACACATAGATGATGAATTGTAGAATTGTACATTTGAAACCTGTATAATTTTACTAACCAATGTCACCCCAATAAATTTAATTTAAATTACTTTGAATATTCAAATAAAAAAAGAAAATACACTGATGATGATGATGGGTGGTTTCAGGGTTAGTATAATTACAAGAAAATTACAGATGATTTCACAGCTGTCCTTTTTACCATAATAAAATTTTCTAATTAAAAAAATATATACAAGAAAAATATTTTTACCTCTTTCACTGGCATCATCTACCAAGATGACCTCAGAAAGTAAATAGTGTGGGGAACGATTTATAACACTATAAACAGTTCTGAGAAGAGTGCTCCAAGCTTCATTATGAAACACAATGACTACACTTGTGTTCGGAAGTTCATCAGGGTAGACCTTTGTTTTACACCTGAAAAAATAGAAAAGAAGAAGGATATGTTGATAAATAATCAATTTTTTATTCTGATCATTGTAATAAAAATATCCATAAACAATTTTAGACTTAAAAGGCTCTTACTAAGGAAACATTTTATGAATAGCTAAAATAATTTTTCTTTTTATAAATGCTGTGAGTAATCAGTTAGCATTTTGAAAATTAAATATGCATAATTACTAATATTTCATTTTAATTCTTATAAGGAATGAAGCAGCATGATTTCTACAAGGCTAAGAAAGCTAAAATAACATTTTTCTGAGGCTGTCAATAGAAGACCAGGTACAGTAGAAACAGATGAATTTATTTAGTGGATATAATTTGATTCTTTGTTTAGAAAAAATAAATTATTATATAACTCAAAATTCGTAAGAACACGAAAAGACATATGTCCACAGAGTTTTGAAGCATGTAAATCTAAAATTAATTTTTTGTTCTATTATCTAGTTATGCATGCTTTCCATTCTGTTTGAAAATGCTATAAACCATAACTACATTGAGGGAAAGTTTTAGGGACCAGGATGTATTTTGCAGATTTTCATTGAGTACTATATAACCGAAATTGGAGATTAGGAAAGAGAATGGGTAGGCCACCCATTCTCAAGTTTTAATGGGCATAGGAATCATCTAGGGATTTGTCAAAATGCAGATTCTGATTTAGTAGGTCTCAGGTACAGCCTGAGATTCTGTACTTTATAAAAAGCTTCCAGGTGATTTAGATGATGCCAGCCCCTAAGGTATACTGACTAGTCAGGGGCTAAGCCATAATTGTCATTACTATTAGAACTTGATGTCTTGACAGAAAATATTAACTCCGCTTATAAATTCAAAGCAGCTCAGATCTTACTTTTCAAACATTCAATCCAAAACAGTATATTTGGATAAATAATATGCATATTGCTCTGGTGGTCATCAAAAATTTAACAAGCAGATGATCCTTACACTCCTCAATGTGACAATATTCAGACATTTCTGTCATATAATTTTAAATAATCAGGATTATAAAATGTCACTGTATATTTAAGCAGGAATACAAGTTTATTTACCTTAGGTTACATTTTTCATTTCTGAAGAGCTAGAGAATCAAAATCATTTCATAAAATAAAATGAACCAGATATTTCCTGCCATTCATGAACAAACTAAATCGTACATGACACAAAGAAGCATTGTTAAAGTTAGTCTTTTTCACAGATGAATTAAAAACAAAATCCAATAAAAGGAAACAAATACTAGTTGTGGGCCTATTGAGAATTTTAATCATCTTTTAAAATAGCCTAAAATATCACCTGCTCAATGAAGTAAGTCTTCCGCAATACAGCCAGGTAAGAATGTACATTTACCTGAACTTTAATTTTCCCACATATATTTATTTGAAATTTATTTATTAAGCACCCACAATATACGATATTGTATATATAAGAAAAGAAAAACATAAGGAGAAACATTAGTTTGTTTCATTGTCCTTTCTTCCTATTTTGCTGGCCTGATTCAAGTAGCTTCTATACGTATGTGCTTCATCATTTGACTAGTAACTCCAGGCAGCTACTCACCAGTCACCCTGTAAGTTAAAAAAGTTCTCTTCATGATTTTTTCCAACCCTCAATTCTTCTGCCTCATCAAAACACCTCATCATTTTCAGCATGCTAAGCAACACTTATGGTAAAGATCATCATCATCAATAAAAAAGTAAAGCTGGAAAAATGGGATGAAAATAGCTCAACAATCAACAACTTATGGTTTTAACCCAAGAACAATAGTCTATAAAGGCTACTTAGTATCATTTCAAAAAAAAAGTAACTAACCCTAAATAAAATTTTTGTATGATACATTAAATGCCAACAAAGAAAAAAAAAGAATGAGATATTAACTTAGATAAATCATTTAAAATACCATAATAAAATCAGACATTTAGACCTAGCTTCTTAAACTATTTCTATTATGCTCTATTTTTATGGTTTAAAAAAACTCCTCTCACAAATGTTAATTTTATATTCATTATATGTGACAAAGTTATAATGAACCAATTTACTATTAATGTAGCTATTATGTTTATTTAGAGAAAATTTCCACTATGTCATTATTTAATGTAGCATAAAAATAAATTGTGGCTAATATTTTTTACAAATTCTTCCTTTTTCTTATGCAAAAAGGTATTTAGCAAAGATAACTTTGTATATTAAAATTATTGAAAGAATTCTTAAGCTCTAGAAATTAATCATTTTCTGTCATTTTATTTAGTTATCTCAAGTGCAATGATACATGCATGAACAAGAGTTATGATATTCATTGTGTCTAAAAGGTTTGTGATACACTGAGCTAGTCGTATTGCTTCTATTTCATCAAAGCTATTGTTTCATCTACAGTAAGATACACCATGATTTTATGTACCACTGGGAAAGATAAAAAAAAGTCAAATAAACTAAGACATAATGTTTTCTTATTAATAGAACATATTTAATACTTAAATGAAGCTCATAGGAAAAGCTTTGAAACTTATTGGACATAAACTTCTATCAGTATTGTCATGCTTGCTTATGAATCAGTCACACTAGTCTCTTGTTATTTTGAAATTTCTTTCATCTATTGTAAGGGTCTTTCTTCCATTTTAGGTTGTATTGTTAACATAGGAGAGACATAATTAGCACATAGCTCAGCAACAAAATATAAAACTTTAGTTATCTTTCTTGGTACTGTAAAGTTGTGTTTTTCAAGCTCTAAGGTGCAAAAGTATTATGTGAGAATCTTGATAAAATGTATATTGTGATTCAATACATCTGGGATGTGCCCAAGGTTCTGAATTTTTAACGAGATCTCTGGTAATATGCACACTTGCTGATCCTTAGTTGACATGATAAGAAGCAATGCTATATAAATCAGTCAACTGTTGACTAGCAGAAAAAATCGAATTGTTGTCATTAACCCAACAATAAATATTTGTTTCATCATATGAAATTTAATTCTTATGGTTGTCTTTTTGCCTTTTTTCTTTTTTGGACAATAACTTTTTGTTCTAGTACTGAATCTCACTGCAATCTCTGAAGAAATATTGAATGACAAACTCTGCACATGTAGCATAAACATAATTTAGTTGAAGCATGACTATATGAACAGCCATGACCACCATGTTCATACAACCTTAAGAAATACTGCCTACATACCAACTGCCAGCATGTAGACAATGACTGTAAATAATCAGACTTTACAACTCATCTTGATTTCATACACATAAAATATAAAAAGTATATATCTTACAACTGAATATAATTTTTGCTTAGCACTTAAATTGTTTGTTTGCTTTAAATCTTTAGTTTCTAAATTGGTAGAGCTTCTAAATCACTATTTTTTTCAGAAAAAAATTAAAAACAAACAAAACACCCAACTAAATATACATGATGAAGGTGACAATAAGTATTACATTTAAACAAATTGAACCTCTCTAATGCTTTTCCCCCCGACACATTGCAAACAATTTCTTTATAATATTACAAATATAATTTCACCATTGTCTACCTCAGCTTTTATATCTTTTGCATAATAAGATTAAAGGTAATCTAAAATAGTAGATATTGCTTGGTCTATACTGCAGAGTAAAGCTCAGAATTTCCAAATGGTGAAATTCAAAAGGACTTTCAAGGTTGACTCATTCAAACCTTCATTTCACAGAATACACGTCTCAAGTCACAGAGCTAGTTCGATACTCTGTATAATAAAGTAATAATAGTAATGAAGCTATTTATTATTTAACAATATTAGTAACAGTAATGATTTCTGCCCCATATTATACTCATCTACTATATCAAACATTTTAAATGATATTACTGGTGTCTAAAAAGTTAGATTAAAACATTTATTCAAAAATATGCCTTAATCTTATACTCAAATATACATATTTAAATCAAATAGAGAAATAGCATTCCCCAGGATCATTTCATTAAAACTGATTATAAAGTCAGCTATCATTGTAATTATATACATACAGATTGAATACTTTTTTAGCGATCTGTCTTATGAAGCCATTATTTTTCTTTTTGTAAAAGTCTAAATGGGATTGGCAAAATTGACATTATTGTGGGAACACGATATATATGTAATTAACTTTGAGAGTAAAAGTGTCAGACTGCAATAGCAATTTTTATCAATTTGAAAGGAATATTTGATGCCTACTACTGCAATTAAGTTCCTGAAATTCGGTATTCCAATAAAATCATAAGCTTTATCACAGCACTATTTCATATTTGCACTATATTGTGACATGCTAAATCTATAATACTTGAAAGGAAGTAAAAGTTTATATTCTTTTAATTTTGTAATAATATATCTGTGGCTCTTAATTTCAGCAGCCCATTGGAATCATTCCATGAGGTAAAAAAAATAGTGATGTGTGAGTTTCAGCATCAGAGATTTTGATTTCAGTATCTGGGGTGTGGCCATGTGTAATGAGATTTTTTTTAAAAATCGCCCTTGGGGATTTGAATGTACAGCCAAAGTTAAGAACTGTTACCCAAAGTTATTCACCAGAAACACTGATTTTTAAATATACATATATGTAAGACCTTCTTTTTGCTTACATAAACATTTTAAAATAAGGTGCATAAGGTTAACACCTCTTCTTTATATTTATATTGGGTTGAAAATAAGAATTCACTATTTCCTATAATTGTAAACTGTGGAGTCAGAAAGTCTTCTCTACTTCATTTATAATCTTTTCTGTCATCTGGATACACATTAATGTTGATCCAGTCTTCTAAGTATTGACTGTTGATTTATATAAATATATGAGAAATAAATTCACCTGTGCTATTTTAGAGAGAATTTGGGGATAGGATTATGTTTGCAATGTCTAGAATTTGGAAATAGAGTGAGATAGTATATCTATTTACTATCCTTCCCTTTGAGCATGCACAGTTTATGAGAACATAGACTGTTACAATTTGATTTTATCCTTTTCAAAACCATACTGATGTTTTCAGATATGTTACGGAACACAACATGCCACATCAAAGAACAATTGACTATAAGATGAAAATGTGAAATTACAAAGGATTTATAATTACACAGCGGTTTAGTTAGACATAATCCATTTAGTACTACAAAGGCTGTCAACATTGCAGTTTGCGTGACTTGGATCACTGCTCAGTGAGTCAGTGGTTACCATTTCCTGCCTCAATCTTAGAAAAGTAATACAGTAAGTAAAATAAAGATTTACAATACAAGTGCCCTATATCCTTCTTATTTTTAAAAGCTATGGGAATGGCATTAACCCTTGTAGAATTAGGTGTGGTTTCTGTGTTTCCCAATCGTTAACATTCATATTCACACAGAGAAATTTGATCATTTCCCAATGCATTCATGCAAAGAAGAATTAGGCAAAAAGAAAGTTTTTTCATAATAATTAAATAGCTTGGGGCTTTAATAAAATGAAGCACTTAATTTTACATGGATTTCTATATATTGATTTATATTTATATTTTATTAAACCTTCTAAAAGTAAGTTCCTATAAGTAATAATTACTTTAATAATTTCTTTTAAATTGGATTTTTATCTATTTACCCCAAACAGCTTTATTTTAAAATCTAGGTATATTCTAAACTCATCCTTAGCCTATTTCCTGTTAGAGGCGCTCCTTGCTCCTTCTGGTTTCTTCTAAGTATTTGGATGGATGGGTTGGGAGAGTTATTGGCTTACTGATGCATTTCCAAGACCTTTGTGTTTTGGCTTCTGTTAAAAATATGCCATAAGGACCTCCAGAGGGAGACTGACAGCCTGGAGGAAACAGGAATGAGAAGCTAGGTAATTTCTTTCTCTACCCTTCCTTAATCCCATGGAGAACTATTCTGTCCCCTACACCAGGCTTATATCTCATACATGCCTCAATCTATTACTTACTATACTCTTTTACAATAAATTTATCTAATCCAATAGACTGGGGGACTCTTTAAAAGAAGAAGAAGGAAGATTCACCTTATTTATCTCTACCTCTCCAGAATCTAGCATTCTGCATACCACAAAATATATTTAATAAGGAGTTGAGGAATAAAAACTTCACAATCATCCTGGCTATTGTATGAATTATTAGATCAATTTTTCAATCATAGCTCTGCTTTGTTATTACTTAGACTACAGGTGTAGGGACACTAGTTTTTCCACATGTTTTTCATATCTTCAGTTGGTTTTGTTATTCACACTTCCAGAGTCAAGACAAATAAATGAGATAAGATGAGAAAGGAAAAGAGTATAAGAAAATGGGTCTACAAGTCATTCTATTATAACACATTCCCCTCAAATCTAAGTAACATCATCCCTGTTTGGACATATAAGAGCAAGCAAGCTCTCTGCCTGGAAAACCCAGGTTTGCCTTCCAGTTCTGCCATTGAGGATCTGTGAGCAAACTCTTCATGGTTCTTTTGTCATCACCTAAATTGGAGTAATACCACTGTAGTTACAGGTCCAGAGCCCATGTGTCCACTGCTTCAAAAGGCCAAAACTCAAAGGGTCCAATTTGGAATAAGGAAAATTTATTGATCGAGAAGAAACCAAAGTGAGAAGATGAGAGTTCCAATCCTCAAATCCATCTCAAGAAAGCACAGAATTCAGGCTACTTTTATGTCAAAAATAAATACATACACTTAAAGAAATAAAATAACAAACAAACAAATAAAAACACAAAAGGAAAATAAAAGCAGCTGTTTTTGTAGAACCTCAAGCCCCAGCAGAACTGCCCTAACGACTAGCGTGTCTAAAGCAGGAGCTGCTGCCCGCGGGCTATGGGACAGGAAGTCAGAGGGGCCGAGTACTTCCCGGAGTCCCGCCCCCATATCCGCACTACAGGGCTCTTGAGGAAAACATGACGCTATAAAGGACTTATATGAATGTTATTATTACTATTCCATTCTTACCTTGTGAACCACTGTCTAAAATTAATTATAGTTAAAGTCTATATATTATTTGGGTCAGCCTTACTTCTGATAGGATTCTGACCATTGCCACGTTCTAATACCGTTTATCCTTGCTCCTGAGGTCGTCACTTTTCATCCCTCACTTCCAGGGCAGCTTCAGCAACAGCTCTGGTTTCTAGATGATCCTGGCTTAAGAAGTGCTTTACCTTTTTGGCCAGTTGTCGCAAAGTGGCATGAAGGCCCCCTCCTCTTTCCCTTTTGGTCCTTCTAAATCATTCATTGCCCTCATCTACAATTTCTCTGGCTGGCGGTGGCTGCCTGCTATTAAATCTTCTCTCCTTACTTACCTTAATTTCTGCTGGAAGAACTCAGAAGGTCGTACTCGGCCTGCCTAATGAGATCTCGGCTTCTGTCCTGCTCTTGAATACTGATGAGCTATTTACCACTTGTGCTCCCTCCTACTAACCCAAACTGGGACTGCTCACCACTGCTGCTCCCTGTGGGTTGGTCTGATAAGGAAATCTTGCATTCCTCAGCCAGGATTAGGCCACCTCCTCAAGCCCCGGGTTAAAAAATATCATAGTAAGAAAGCTAGTGTTACTGGGGTCTAAAGTTTGGCTGCTTGTCGCCCATGAGCCAATAATAGAGAGACAAGGATTGTAGAAGAACAAGGAGTTTGATTTAAAATGCCAGCATTTTGGGAAGGTGGTGAACTCCTGTCTCAAAGACCACCTTCCTGCTCCTAGAACAGTCAGGAGGTTTTGTAGGTACACAGGCAGTTAACAGAACACAGGAAAGGGGGAGCTAGTTATGAGACCAGTCCAGGAGAATGTCTCTTGAGTTCTGGTTTGTTCTGTGGTGGTTATCTTGAACCTGAGTGATTCATACATCTTCGGACAGAGAATGGCAGTCCAGGATTGCAGCCTGGTTGCAGGTGTCTGGATGATTGAGGGCTGACTCAGTTTCTTGCAAGTTAGTATTCTGCTGATTAACTAGATTAACAAGGTATGCATGTAGCCTTGGGAAAGCAGAGCAATTAAACTAGGCAGTGAGGGAGAGAAACAAAGAAGAGGAAAAAAATAAACTACAAAATAAAGTAAATCAAACTACAAATCAGTAAACCAAACTAGATTGCTAAATCCTTAAAAATATACTGTCACACTTACGCTAGTACTAAGTGGGAAACATGTATCAAACTCTTAATTATGTAGCAGATATTGCACTATATATTTTATATGGATCATCCCATTTGACCCTGAGAACTGAAACCTTTTGTAACTATATAAGTTAATGATTAGGTCAACGATAAGGCTAAAAATTTACAAATAGCTTCACTGCATGTTTTAAGAACTTCCAGAAAATAAATTTATTCAAACAATAAATAAATGATTCAAACAACTCTCTTCTAAGGAGAGTGGTTGCTCACGTGGTCAAACAGCCATCTTCTCAGAACAATAATGTACGAGGGCTGTCCGGAAAGTATGCAGCCATGCAATATGAAAAATAGAGACATTTATAGCTGGATTTTTTTTAGACAGCCCTCATATGCTAATTTTAATAGAGAAACTGCTTGCTTATTGACTGACCTTAAGACTCTCTCTTCATTATGTCCACCAATCCTAAACTATTACATCACATACTTGACCAATCCAAATAAGATTCCTATATTGAAAGACCAGTCTTAAGCCACTTAAACCCCAAACCCTGAACATCTGTAAATACCCACCATAGCCTCCACTTGGAAGAGCCTGTCAGGTGGTGGTTACTGATTTACGGAGTCACGTATCTTCATAAAGTAAGCAGTTGCTAATCATTATAATACTCCTTATGAATTAGTTATTATATTGTTACTCCTATTTGATAAATAAAGAACGTACTATTCAAGTCTTTAAGTAACTTGTTTCTAAGTGATGAAGTTGGGTTTCCAACCCTGTCAATTGGATGTCAAAAGCTGCTATTCTACCTTTTTCCTGATTGAATAGGGTTCTTACTCATGTAAGGAAGGAACTGATTTTGTAGCAGAAATAACCTAGTTAAGGAACTAGGGGGCCTGAAGGTCTGCATGCCCAGGAAGCAAAGAAGCCATTACCATATTTTCCCGTGTATAATGCACACTCTTTTTGCCAAATTTGTGAGGGAAAAATAAAGATGCACACTACACATGGGTTTTAGTAATTCTGAATCTATATAAATGTTTTTAATTCATTTATTTATGCTTATGAGTTAAAAATGTAACTCTATAAATCAATAGTGATATCCATACGGAAAACAATAATCATTTTTTTAATTGTTAAATTTATTGGGTGACATTGGTCAGTAAAAATTATGTCGGTTCCAGGTGTACAGTTCTACTATACATCATCTATGTGCTGCATTATGTGCTCACCACCCGGAGCCAGTTCTCCTTCCATCATCATATGTTTGACTCCCCCTCCCTCCTTCCCTATCCCCCCCTTGCCCTCAGGTAACCACTAAACTATTGACTGTGCCCATGAGTTTATGTTTCTTTGTTGCTTTCAGTTTTATATTGCATATATGAGTTACATTAAAAAATAAATGTTGATATTCCTTTCTAATACAGAAAACAAGTACCTAAATATAAACAAATAAAAATTTGAACTAGAAAATTAAAATAAAAGATTTTTTCCTGTAAAGTTTAGGCCAAAAAAGTAGATGCACATTATACACGGGGCCACACTATACACAGCAAAATACAGTAATTATTTTAAATGAAAGGGTGAGTCTTTACTTTGAGAGGTGAGGGCATGAAGTGAGGAAAAACTAAAGGAATACAAAGGGCCAAGAGAGAGGTGATGAGCAAGTAAAACGCTAAGAGGCTGAAGTAGCCAGTGGACTTTCTTCAGTGATGTGATAACTGGAAGATATTTTAAAGATGAGTTATGTTTAAAGTTCATATTTGACTATAATATTGTAATGCAACCCAACCTCGCCTCTCATTGTTAGTCAAATTTACTCTCCTCATAAAAACACCGCATTAGTGGTTACATGACTGTGTCTCTAATTTTAGAAGGAAGCCAGGTTTAGAAACTGGATTGCTCTGTGAGGAACAGAAAAAGCAGTCACAAAAGCAATTACAAAATCCTAAGTCCACCAGAGAACTGAATAAATATTGGGAGGAGCTCTGGATTTCCACAGATAATTCTTTTGGGGTTTAAACTGACCTCATCATGACTTTAACAGACAGGGTACACTCATCTAACATCTGGTTTATATTAAAAAATAAAACATCATAGATGTAATTTCTACCAAATAAATGGCAATCACATACTCCCATCCAAGTTATTTCCATGATGTCAATAGTTAATAAACAGTTTTCTTTTTTCTAAGACATAAAAATGAGTATTGTACAAGCAAGTTTTATATTCTTCTATTGTGAAGAACTCTGCTCAGTTTTGGAAATGAACTATAATTCAATTCTGAAGTTAAACGTAAAAATATTATTCAAATAAGTGCTGTGGCCTTTGTTGTTCTGGAACATGGATTTATGAGGTTCTTTTTCTGTGACCTCTGAATATAACTCTTCATGCTACTGAAAACACTTAACAATGAGTTGTCTAAAATAAATGTGCTTATTGAATGTGATAACTGTAATGAAGGTGATTTAGCAACAGAATTCCTCACTATTGCCATTCATAGGTTAAATTCTTACATCTGTTAGTGAAAATAACATTGAATTTTATATCAATAGGCCTGAAATCTGAACCAGGCTTTGCTTCTGCCCTCATTTATGGCCTTAACCAAGTCAACTCAACACCCTGAGCTTCAAGTTTTTCACCTCTGAGATAATGAAAACACAGGCCACCCAGAGTCAAAGCCACTCTGATGTTAACATTATGATGGTGATTTTAACAATGAGTCATCAAATCCTGATGATTTCTCTCTCAGTAATTTATTATCCTTTCTAGCAATATAGGGAAGGAGACTGAGGACTATTTTTACCGAAGAAACTAGGTGGTTGGATTCCAAGTCTGCTGTCTCCAAGACACAAACACGGGCAGATGCTAACCAATTACACAGAGCAATCTCCCTGGAAGACTAGAGATTCCCGCATGACCTTCCTATAGCGAAACCCATGATAAGAAAAAAAACCACAGGTGTGCTTCAGCAAGAGTTAAAAGACAAACCTGCCCCTATTCTCTATTCTTCTTGCATCTTATTGAAGTTAAAGACAAACGTATCATTGTTCTTCTATCTTCCTTTCCCTTCACACCACAGGAGCAGAAAACACATATAAGCTCTAGCCCAGGGGATGGAAGGGGGTTTCTCTTCATTGAGCAATTAAAGACCACCACTCTGTCTATAGGGTGGCCTTTGTTTTCTTACTTCCTCTCTGCTAAATGACCTTACTTCCCCTTTAAACTCTATATTGGCTCATGTTGAATTCTTTCCTAAGTGAAGCCAAGAACCCTCTTTTCTTGAACACTACTGTATCCTCTTCATAGACCATTGCCTCTTCTTTTAAATTATTGCATGGAATCAATATGATGCATTTGTGGAACATCATTGATGCCTAAAATACATCCCTCTCACAGCAGACCTAAATACAGATCCAAACAGCCACTGTTACTCAAATATTTTTCATGGTTCTTCATTGCCCAAAGCTAAAATCTAAAGGCTCCTCCCAGTCTGTCTCTGTGTCACTTCTGTTACCTCCTCTTCCCACTATGGCATTTAACTCTGCAGCAACATAGAACATCTCAAAGTTCCCACTGGAAACAAAGCTCTCCCTCAAGCCTTTATCTCCCTCTATGAATGACTTCTTCGTATTTAAACAGTTTTTTTTCCTGAATAACACACATATTGCTCAAAGTCACACTTCCTCTATGAAACCAAATTTTCCCCAGGAACAGTCAACTGCTTACCTTCCTAAACTGTCAGTCTGTTCTCTATATTACCAGATTTTGCCATGTATAATGTGCTTCTGTGAATCATGTGCACCCATGTTTTTGGCCCAAACTTTCAGGGAAAAAAATACCTTTCATTTTAATGTTTTAATTCAAATTTTTATTTGTTTATATTTAGGTACTTGTTTTATGTATTATAAAGGAATTTTAGCATTTATTTTTTAACATTATGGTACAAGAAATTTTTTGTAACACTTTTAACTCATAAGCACAAATAAAAGAATTAAAAACATTTATATAGATATGGAATTAGTACTACTCACATACGATATGCATCTTTATTTTTCTTTCACAAATTTGGGCCAAAAAGTGCACATTATAGATGGCAAAATACAGTAATTTTTCTTTCCCTCTCATATAAACACATCATGAGGTAATTGAATGCATTGAGAGAAAGAAGTCATCAGAAGTGTGTTAAAAATTTGCTGTCGTACTGCGGTTACCATTTTCAAGAAAAGGTCTGAAAGGATCCTTTCCCTCTCAGTATTCATCTAATGAGATTTTCTAGCTATAAAATTCTTTTAATAAAAATATTACTTTACAGTAGTATCCCCTTATCCACAATTTTGCTTTCTGCAGCTTCAGTGACTTGCAGTCAACCATCGCCTGAAAATATTAAATGGACAATTTCAGAAATAAAGAATTCTTAAGTTTTAAGTAAATAACATGATGAACTCTCTCACCATCCAACTCAGTCCCAACCTGGACATGAATCATCCCTTTGTCCAGCTTATACATTCCTTGCCTGTTAGTCACTTAATGGCCATCTTAGTCATCATCAAATTGACTATCCCGGTATGGCAGTGCTTGTGTTGAAGAAACACCTGTTTTACTGAATAAGCACAAGAGTAGTGATCCTGTCAAAGGGAAGCCATAGAGTACTTCCTCTAAGTGCAAAGGTATGTCTGTAAAGAAAAGAACACAGTATTTATAGTACTACCTGTGGTTTCAAGCATCCACGGGGGTCATGAATAATGAGAACTACGATAGTCAACAAATATGTGGGAATTTACATACATAAAGGTGTTGGTTATTGGTTATAAGCCACACATTCTTAAGGAAAGGAGTTAAAGATAAGAAAAGAAAGTTTAATTGGACAAGTGAAGCTCTGCCTTCATAGAAAATTGTGATAGATGATGTTTCAGAGTAAAAGTCTATATTAAGAACAGCTTGGTATTGACAAGGGGCAAAAGCATTGCCATGGCATACCTTGCAACAAGCAAAATGAAAATACACTAAAAGAAAAATTGATATTTGTGCGATCTAGTACCAGATAACAGGGAAAAAATCTGGGGATAAATTCAGAAAGAGAGCACTGCATCCTGGTGAAGTTCAGAAAAAGAAAAAAAAATCATAAAAAAATTGGTCTTCTGCTTTTATTGGATGAAATATATTGATACACAAATATAGGAAACAGTTAATGGATCGGGGCATAACACAGGAAATAGATCTTAGGGTCAAAGTGGTAGTGAAAAGAGAAACACAGGGTCAAGCAAAATAAAAAATGGGCTCGTTGAACTAGTCAGGGCCCTCATCAGCCAATACTGACTGTGTGATTAGAAAAACGTGCCTTTTTTTTTTTTTTGCTTTTTGGTATGTGGGTAGCTCCCTGACTGGGAATCGAACCCAGGCCGCAGCGCTGACAGCACCAACGCCGAAGCCCTAAGCCACTGCACCACCAGGGAGCTCCCAAATGTGCCCCTTCTGACAGTGGAGCCCTGGCCAAACAGGCCTAAAAGCAAATTAGTCCTTAGAGTCCAGAAAACGGCACTGTTTCTTCCCACGAAGCATAGCCACTCACGCTGCACAGCATCGAAGCAGAGCGCGCCTGCCTAACCCTTCAGCTGGGTGTCCAGCAGCGCGCACACTGGCCGGCTCTACAGGGGTGCCCTCAGCCTAGAAATCCTTGAACCGGTCTGACTATGAAGACATGTAGTTCTGTTTTCACAGGCACAGCTGCGTCTTTCGATTAAGAAAGGAGGCTAGGACGAGCCGTGCGCAGCAGTCAGTCAGGCCATCGCGCTTTATTTGAATGAGGTCAACGCAGAGCGTACCTCTGTGTGGGGTCGAGGGGGTAGCCTTCATGAGAATTTATTTTCTTCACTTTGGCACCATGTTTTCATTTATTTCTAGCTTTGTTTACTATAAAGCACTATATAGCTATATCTATATGCCCATTTATATCTATATCTATCTAAAATATAAATATAAATATAAATATAAATCAATATAATTTATACTCAATAACACTATGAAATTGAATATCACAAATTTTTGACACTAAAGAAATGCTACTGAGAACAATTATACTTTTCCTGTGGCATAAACTTAAATACCTATATGTAGTATATAGTTACAAAAATATTTTAAATCCATGAATGAGAACAAAACTAAGATTAGTCTCATGTATAAAATAAGTGAAGAAATTAAAGTATAGTAACCAAGTTGCTTTATCTACTAAAATAAAATTTTAAAAATATCAAGGAGTAATAGCAAAGTTTAATTGCTGCTAAATTAAAAGTAATAAATAAAAGACTGTATGCATCATGAATTTCTTTTCTTGCATATTTCTCCACACCCAGGTTTAAATAAAAATATATATTCTTTTCTATCCACGTTATTTTCCATTGAGTACAGCCATTGTTATCAATGGCAACATCATTTTGGGGGAAGGGGGATTTGTCTCATTAAGGTAACCATTTATTGGCAATACAACTGAAGTAATGTGTCATTTTTAGTGCGTCACAGAAGCAGGCACATGATGTTAATTTGGGCCATTAGTAATGTTAATGTTGATCACATGCATGGGGTGGTGTCTGCCAGATTTCTCCAATATAATGCATTTTTTTCATTGTAATAAATATCTTTTGAGGAGACAACTTGACAGTTTGTAAATTTTTCTATGTTTTAATCAAATAGATTGTATCATCCATTGATGATTACTGCTATACATATATATATATATATATATATATATATATATGTATATATGTCAAATACATGAAAAAAACATTATATATACATATATATATTCTCAGGACAAATTCCTAGGAGTTGAAAAGCAGGTTCAAACATGAATACAGATACAACTGTATTAGATGTTGACAAATCTCTCATTATAAAGGTTGTACCAATATTCTCTCCAAGCATCAATGTTTGAGTTTGTTTTCCCATAAAACAGAATGTGTTATCAAACTTAAATTATCATCAGTATGATAGGTGAGGAAAGATATCTCATAGTAGTTTTAATTTGCATTTTTCTAAGGAGTAATAAAGTCAAACATCCTTTAATGTTTAATATATTTAAAAGTCAGCTTTGAATGTGTGAGTAAATGTCACTTCCAGTTTTCTGTCCATTTTTGTACTGAAGGTTTTTGTTTATTTGCTTGTCTTGTGTTGTATCCTATTTCTCAGAGATCTTTACATTATAGTGATGTTAGCCCTTTACCTATAATACAATATTTACTACTAGTTTTATATTTGTCTTTTCATTTTAGTTATATTTTGACACGTCAATCTTTTATTGTAAGTATTCAAATGTATCAATATTTTTATTGCATATTAATTATAATTACAAATAGAGACAATTTTCTTTCACCCAGGTTATAGAGGAATTCAACTTTGGTAGAATGCTGATTGATGTGGTAATTATTCTTTTGTATAATGTAATGTATGGATCTAATTATATTATTATCCAAATGACTAACCAGTTGTCTCATCCTCACTTATCAACATTAAGACAGTGACTTGAGATGTCACTTCTATCATATAATATTAAACTTCCATTTATTTTTATAGTTATCTCTATACTTTTTGTTTCCTTCCACTTGTCTTTTTATCTATGCTCCACTATCACACTATTTTAATTACAGAGCTATGATTTAATGTCTGGTACGACAAGTTCTCTCTTATAGCTTTCTGTCTTTGCTTTCCTAGTTATTGTCACAAGTTTATTCCTTGTGTGAGGACCTCTATCCATCTCATTTTAATGCATCTTAAAGTATCAGTACACTCTCCCCTAAATTTTGCAACATGATTATCAACTAGAATTTGATTTTAAATCAGTTCTTCTCAGTTTTTCCTTTTAATATAAAATTTACATCCAATGAAATACACAAATTTATCTGCACATTTCCTAAGCTTTGGTAAATGCATGCATCTCTATAACCTAAATTCCTATCAAGATATAAAACATTATTACAACTACAGAAAATTTATTTACAAGGAATTTTTGTTCCCATATTAACCACCACTTATCTGATCTTTTTAACCATATACCTATTTTGAGCTAATATCACATAGTATGTGCTCTTTTGTGTAATATTTCATTCTCTCTGTCTCTCTTCACACACACACACACACACTCAAAAAATAGTGTAAACCTCTCTTTCGCCTAAAAAATATAAAGAACAATATAATTCCAGAGCATTTTCATTGTAATGAATAACAAGTCAAAACAATGTATCTATCAGCTCCTCCTTTCTCATCATTAACACCACATGAGTGCCCTGATCTCAATTGTTATTGCTAAATGTAACAAAATATCATGCCTTGGTGACTACAAGAAGTATCAAAATGTCGAATGTATCTATTCTTAATTTCAATGTAACATTAGTTAAAAGCAGCCATTACTATTGAAGAATGAGAATCCTGGCTGATAAATATTTTTATCTGTAATAAGATAACTTCCAAATATTTTATTAAAAATGAAGTAATGAATTCCAGCAAAGTAGACCAGATATTGATCTACAGTTACATAGTGAAGATAAATAATGAGTATAATTAGTGCCAAATAGATTTGGTATTTGCCCAGCAGCCTTTGTGTGTTGCTGGTATCTACTGTATTGAGCTGTCAAAACATGCAATGTGTTTACTTAATTTCATTATTAAAAATTTTAGATATGTGTTCTAAAAATAAAAAATAATTTGAATATCAGCATAATAAATTTCTTTTAAATAATAGTTTAAGACCACCTGATTAAATACCTAAAGGTAGATACATTCATAGTTTTTATATGCTAAAGAAATCCTAGATATTATCTCCAAATAAATTAACCAAGAGCTATAACTTTTGATTTAAAACATATTGAAACACATACTTAAACCAAGTATTCCTATACTACATGTCAGCTCTTGACTAGACCTGATATTTTCTTAATTTATTTTTCTTTATAATTTATTTAATCAAGATGCTCTTTTTTCTTAAATGCTTTTGGAATAAAATGAAAAACAAAACAAAACAAAACAAAACTGTCTCTCTCTTCTGTTCGTACTCACAGCTCCTACTGCTTCAATGATGCTCCCTTGCTAATCCAACTGACTTCATGCACTTAGACTTGCTGATCGAGTCCCTGCTTTATTTTTCAGTGTGTAAGACAATACTTTTGACTAAGATTGTTAGACCAAACATTGGGGGTCGTCTTATACACATGAGTAACCAGTTGATATTGATTTCTTAATGTTGGGTTAGGAAAGTAGGGGTTGTCTTCTACATGGGGGTGTCTTATATATGGAAAAATACGGTACCTTGACAAGTGTCTCACAAATACCTGGTGGCTGTGCTGTAACCAGAATCTCAGTCAATTAACTCCCTGAACAATAACTTTGCCTCTTCAGTATGTCCATAAACTACTATGGCAAATTTCCCCATAAAATACAAATGCTTTACATAGTTCACCTCTAATGAAGTATATAGTAACAGATCAAAAACAAGAACAGACCAGGTCAAAGTTCATTTAGTGTCTTATCAAAAATCATTGTAGGGATTAATATGAGGTTTCTTTCTTTTCCATTTTTATATGGCCTATTCTTATCTATTTTCTTATTAAAACTTCTTTACCATTCATGATGTTTGTTTGCTATTCAATATATACTTTTATTGAGACAAAATTATGAGAAAAGCAGTGAAATATTTCAAAGGCCTTTCTCACGACCAATAATTTATATAACTCGTAGAATTTATGACAACATTCTTTCAGAAATTTAAATGTTATCTAGATTAAATATTTAATTTTACTAAGATTTTCTACATAGGACTTGTAGACAAAGTACACAGTTTTTTCTTCTCTAAAGAGAGTGGGACTGACCTGTAAATTATACAAAGAAAGCAAGAAAGAATAGAATAGAGGTATGCAGAGGATAAATGGTGAAGAGAGAAGATAAAAATGGCAGTGTTGCTGAAACGCTAGAAAAAGGCAGTCACACATGATATTTAAAGTGTTTCTCAATATAATAAACAAAATTTAAATTGAGGCAGTTATGGAGGAAACAAAAACAATTATGGAGAAACGTTGGAGTGAGTACATCTCTTGAACTAGTGTTGTGACCTCCTGGGAAAGAGGAAAGACCACTGTGTGCTCCACTTCAAACACTAATAAAAGGTATAATAAATGATTCTATAATAAGAGAAATAACAGATGTTTTTAGCAAAGATAGGACAATTTTTATGTTAATGTTCTAAGAGGAAATGTTTCCATGTCAGAAGAAAGATTTCATAAGTGGTAAGTAGTTAGTGTTTGAAATCTAAATCATTTTTCCATGTGCCACAGGAAGAAATGAGTTATCACTGGAACCCTTTACTAAAAACCTCAAATAGAATTATATTTCATTTCCCAAGGATAAATTATTACAGTAATTGTCAAATTATTAGATACTCAAGGTCACTCCTTTCTCAGATTCAAATGGTACATGATGGATTCCAATTTTAGAGACCAAAATCAACCTCAAACCAACAGTCCAAAGAAATGTCTACCCAAAAAAACAAAACAATTCAATTAGGGGAAGTACTTACTCAAGGAATTATTCTCCTAACAATCCTAATTAACAAAATATTGGCTTTGAATACAGTGATGATGATGATGATTCATTCTTGGCTGCTTGGTATTAGAGCTTACTTTAGCATTGTTGTTAACACTAAAACTGTGTAATTCATAATAAGAAATTCAAGCGTATAATTTTTATGAAATCAACATTTTAAGAACTTCTGACACAAGGTCATAATGTAAATATTGTAAAATAACCTTGATTCTTCATACATGTGTGTGTGTGTATATACACACATGTATATGTACACATATGCACACATGTGTTTTTAAGATTTGGAGTACAGAAATGAATAAGAAATTAATTTAAGAGCTTGAGGTCTAGAAAATGATTTTAGAATTGCTGAGAGAATATAAGTCCGGGAAAGGGGTGATTCCTTTCCTTGGTACATCACCAAGTAACTGCTTTCTCCTTAGTTTTTTGAGCTCCAAGATTTTTACTAATCCTAATATTTATTTACTAATCCTAATATTTATTTACTAATCCTAATATTTATTTACTAATCCTAATATTTATTTTTCTTATTCTACTGTGTAATCTCTAAAAATCCTCTCAAGTTCTACATTTACTGTATATTCAAACTTTTCATTTATGGCTCATAGGTACATTTTTACTTGGAACATATGTGACTATTCACTCAGGGAGGAACTTCTGAGTCAACTCAACTGGTACTTAGTGGATAGAGGCAGGCATCTCATAATACCCAAGAAGCCGAAGCATCAGCTCATTCAGCACACTACGTCTAATTTCATCATCGCAATTTATATTATTTTTCTTAAAGAAAACACGGAATTCAAGTTTCAAGCCTCATAAACATAGATGTGTCCTGGAAGTTGAATGTAATATATATGACATGTTTCCCCATTTCTCATTTCTCAGAAATTAGCTTGGTGCTTGCTGAGAATCCTCCCGTCTCGGGGTATCAGGCATCTAGAGGTCATAATGCACACAGACGGAAGGCTTCAGTAAACCACAGCTCTAGTAAAACCACCCCTTCCCAGCTGGGGATCGGCATGCCTCTACCCCAAAAAGAAACAGGATCTAACCGTGGCACACTCAGGGCCAGAGACTGCAAAGCTGTGTTGGCTTATTTGTAATGTGAAATGATGAAATAAACTTGAGGCAAGTTAGTGGTGTGCAAGATACCATTAACCCATTTCCTGTTTGCCCCAAGAATAGTCACCTGGGGCACTTGCAGCTGCAGCGTTTACCCCGAGATAACTCATGGATTACACTCCTGACTTTACCCCCCAAATTTGCCATAAGATATCTCACTTTTATTACTATTTTTGCATCACTAATATATTGGTAGTCTTTGAAAACAAATGACAATATTCTATTTACAGCATTCTGTTTTTAGAAGTGGTATTTCCATTAATAAAATACAGTAATTTTCGATCACCAAAAATGTCAAATCCTAAAAAGTAGCATTCCTATGTGTGAAAAAAAATTATTAAATATTGATCATTAAATACATTTGTTACATTAAAATTAGAGACAATTTCTGTGTAGAAATAACTCCAGGAACAGTCCCAGTGAAAAGCAGTCAGATTGGCTTTAGTCTCAAAGAACACATTTATGTAAAATTAAATGAATGCGGCAGTGAGCTGCCCTTTTTCTTCTAAATGCGAAATGGGTTAATGTGGCTGCCCAAATGATATTGCCTTAAAATTTTGATAAAGGTTTTTAGATTTCAGTTTGTGAAGGAAATGGTAAGATAGGAAAGATGAAGCTAGATAAGAAGGTTATGAAGCAATTTTTGATATCAGAATGCCTACAAACTTTAAGTCTGCCTGGGACGGGACCTTCGTAAAGTGACTTTACCACCTTTTGCCTTCATTCCTTTATCATTAAATGGAATTAGTTATAATACCTACCTCATTAGGATGTTGAGAGGATCGAATAAATTAATACATGTAAAGCACCTGCATCATGGAGAGCACTCAATAAATGTTAGGTATTATTATTATTACCATCAATATTGCCATAATTATTAAATTAAGCTTAATGATTTATTAAGCAGATAAAAATTAAAGGCACACTTAGAGATACTTGAGTCTTGATGATTAATTATGATATGTCTGAAGAGATATGGAGTTTGAGATGACTCCAGGCTTTCAAGTATCACTAATACAGAAAAGCAATACCCTAAGAGGAATTGATATGGGAGAGGCAGAGAGAGAGATTACCCATCATTTTAGGTAAAATGTTGACCTTAATAGATGTAAGAATATTTGGAAAGAAAAAGATAAAATTGTTGACTTTGAAGCTCTGGAATTAGTCAAGTATAGAACAAATAATGAAAACGCAACAAATAATTGTTCACAAAATTACTAATTATTGGTGAAAATATGTCAAAAATAGACACTAATGTATAAGATGTGATAGGTAAAAGAAGAACTCATTGAGGAACCCTGCAAAGAACTCTGAGAAAATTTAGATAAAGTCACTTCATGGATGGCATAGTAGCACCTAGTAAGAGAAAGACTGAAAAGTCTGCTGGATTTCCCAACATGAAGGACCTCGGTGACCCTAATGAGAGGACTTCGATAGACAGTTTTAGGGGACAAGCATGAAATTACACTGGGTGAGTAGTAAATTGGAGGCAAGCAAGAAGAGACAGTCAGGCACTACTACTTTAGAAGTTTGACTGTTAAGAAAAAGTGAGAGACAGTGCGACATCTGAAGGAGGATTTAGAGTCAAAGGAGGGCATTTTTCTTTATGTAGGTTTGTTTACCTGGTTGTGTATATGATAGAAGTAATGTGAGTGTGTTTATAGGCTAAGAAAGAATCAGTAAGGAAGGAGAATGTAAAGACTGAGAAAAGAAATGTGGTTAATGTCACATCTCTATTTAGGACCATACTAGAAAATATAGGAAATCATCTCTTCATAGCCTTAGAGTAAATGGAATAAATAAAACCCCCGCTGAAGGCCAGTGTCCCAGGATGACTACCAAAACTCCACTGATAAAAGTAAGATCATTCTCTGTTTGAGTTCACTGAACTATGTATTTGACCTTTTATTGACTAGCTCCTTTGCCAAAATTGTATTCTTTTCATTTCCTAGAATCCGATATCTGATTTATAGTTAATGTGAAATGTCCTCATGACTCGGTGCTGTGTAGATCTTCCTGGTTTTTCCTTACAATGTGTGTCTCCCAGATTCCTACTGCTTAGCTAGAATCTCATTCTGGGCAGTTTTGCATATGTTCAACCAAGTGCAGAGGTGATTAAGTACACACAAATTCTGTTCCCATACATGCTTTCGAAAATGTCTTAAAGTCCTTTCCTAATGAGGGCATTTTTTTCTTTTTTTTACTTTCTACTTGAAATACTTTTATGCAGTTTTAATTTACTGTTTTTATGGTTTTTTCTTACCCATGAGCATGCATTTCTCTTAGAATCATTAAAAATAAAAATTATTTTAATCTTAACATCATGTTGCTGAAATGTTAATTCCTCAGTAAGAAATTCTTTGATAGCTATTTCTAAAGCTTTGTATATGTAAGATCATCAGAGTCAGCAAGGTCTATAAAATTCATGAGGCTAACAACTGCCAGAACATGTGTAGAGTATAATTTAATGTCATTAAAATCAAGAGGTATATAAATTAGAATACAAGATATGATACATAAAATTAAAATATAAAGTTAAAAATTGTGTTGATAGCCTTTATTCCCACTAATTCACACAATTATATTTTCCCTTCAAACATGCTAGATGGGTTTCTAAGTGTATGGCCAGATGTAAACCCCTCGAGAAACAGTACTTTGATCAATTTTATCTCTTAAAATAAGAAGTTAAATTGAGTTATGTGCTAAATAGTGAGAATTTCATCTCTGAAAACTAAAGTTTAAGTTTTATTTGTTGTTATGTTCTTCAGGAATGGTTTTCACAAGAGGTAAGGCAAATGATGATAAGGGTCTTTTTTTTACACCAATAATATAAAATATAAGTCTTTTTGGAAGACAGAAATAATTTGAGTAACAATAAAAAAGAGAAATAAAAATAAATGGAAGGTGTTTCACACAGCTGCCATTATAAGGTATTTTAAGGAATGGGAAACAGATTATTTTATATTTTCTCCTTGATAAGTACAAGCAATAAAATTGATAAAACTCTATGGAAAATGGTTATCCTGAACTTCCACTAACTTATACTAAATTGCAATGATTTAAAAACAACCAAAAAAGAGAAATCCTATTGTAATATTTTGGACTATCCTCATTTAATCTCATTTTAATAAATAATACGATCATATTTAGAGTAATTTTAAATAGAAGCTATTTACATTGAAAATACATAATTATCATATGAGTCACAAAAACAATTAACAAAAATTTTGCTTCATATGGAGGAAATAGGATCTATAAAACAACAACTTCATTAATTTTTTTAGTTTTAATATATTACCTAGTATATCCAAAATATCATTTCAATACATAATTCAAAAGTTATCGAGGTATTTTACAGTCCCTTTGTGCAGTTTCAGAAATCAGTATTTATTTTACACATACAGCACATCACAATTAAGACTAGTCATATTTCAAGAGCTTGATATCCTCATGTAGACAGTGGCTACTCTATTTCACAAACTTTCTGAATTTTATTGAATAAAATACTTAAAAGTCCATCTTTATATGTAGAAAAGGAAGGATATAGAAACATGTAGGGAAATGGCTCTCCAGTGTTCTATTGTGCAATATAAAAAGATTTTTAGTCTGTAATAACAAAACCTTTCAGTCACACTGTTAGCTGCCACAGTTCATAATGCTAACATATTCTGAATCTAGTCTTGAATATCAAATCATAAGGAAAAAACACTCCTTCAGTGTGTCTCCTCTACTTTCAATATTCTACTTCATTTTTGTCATTTCTGATCACCAAAAGTGGGATAGGTTTTTACACATCAAAAAGTCCTGTAACCTACAATTTAACTCAATTCTGACACTATCTACCCCGAGTTAGCATTAGACCGAGGGTTAAGGATTCATCTTCACATGTGCCTACTCTACTCTTCTGATGCCAATTGCAAGTCCAGGTTGTTAACCTGTGCTTCAGACTGATTTCCTGTAAATCAAAGGTTCCCACAACCCCCTCCTCAGGTTTGATTAAATTTGCTAGAGCAGTTCACAGAATTCAGGAAAACAGTTTACTTACTGGGTGACTGGTTCATTATAAAATAACATCACTTAGGAAGAGCCAGTTGAAAAAGATGCTTAGGGAAAAGTATGGAGGAAGGGGCCTGGGGCATCTATGCTCTCTCCAGGTGGCCACCCTGTCTGCATCTCTAAGTGTTCACCAACCCATAAGTTCTGAAAACCCTATCCTTTAGGGTTTTTATGGTGTCTTCTTTACATAGGAAGAATTGATTAAATATAAGTGTGTATGTGTGTGTGTGTGTGTGTGTGTGCATGTGTGTGTGCATGTGAACACATGCATTGTTTGGAAAGTATCAAGCCATGCAATATGAAAAAACAGAAGCATTTATGGCTGGATTTTTATGGAGAGAGAGAGAGAGAGAGTGTGTGTGTGTGTGTGTGTGTGTATCCAGTTCAGCAATACTTCTGAAAAATAGGGTGTTTTCCCAAACAGACCAAATTAAAGTTGAGTGTTCTCATAGATCATCTTTAGTCATGTACCATTCCTGAATCCAACACCGCAGCTCAGTAATAATCTGCTTTCATGGGACACCCATCACAAGTCCACACCTCAAGGTAGAAAGTTGGCAGCAATTCTACTCCAGTTATATAGACTGATAGTGGGGTGAAGAAGGGTCCCCTAATTATGAACTAAAATAATGTTATTATTATTTAAATAAAATGAGAGTGAGGATGAGAGGCAAATACAACAATAGCACAACAAGCAGTTTACATGTTGGATCACTAGGTACAATGTTTTAGTAAGCCATGTACAAATGATGAGCCTTTAAGCTAACGAGATGGAAAATTAGGGCTGGATTCAAAACAAGCTTAGGGCAAGGGCAAAGACTAGATAGCATTTGATGAATGACTGTCAGTTGTATAAGAGCACGAAGAAAAGGAAAATTTCTAGTGTCTGGTCTTAGTAAATAAACTGAATCTTAGAACCAGTCACCAAGGAAAAAAAATTCTATTATAGATTCCTAAGTGGAATTGATAAATTATGCAACAATGTCAGTGAAATAGTCTAGCATGCAAAGGAACCTCAAGAGAAATCTGGACAAGTGGAAATGAAAAGCATTTAGCTGAATGAGTAAATTTAAAACAAAACAAGTTGAAAAGAGGAAAAAGACTGAGGACAGAACAGATGGGAAAATAAGAGGTACATGAGAATGACTGTTATTCTAACTCTTCTCAAACAATTAGAATAAAATTGGAATGTGTGTATTTTTAGGTAAGTGTAAAATAAACACTAATAAACACTTTAGTTATTTAAAGATGATCTTTTTATAAAAACCATTTTCTACTCCTGTCTTAAAGAAAGAGGGGTTCCCAGGGTTAGCTTCAGCCACCATTTCCTATTAGTGTATCGACGTCCACATTTTCACTGTCGGTCTTGTGTCTACTCTCCCTGTTTCTCCCACTAAGCATAATTCTGTTTCTCTCCTTATTTCCCCATTCCACATCCCATATTCTCTACTTTTCTAGTCTGGCATCTGGGAGATATCTGTCTTATTAATTTTAATCTGACTTCATGAAGTGTTTATCTGTAACATTTACTTTCAAACTCAAAAGCAGTCTGACTACCTCAACACAATTAAAACAGATTGTCTTTGCACCTAAATCCAAACTTCATCACCTTTCTACCAAACATAACCATTGTTCCTCATTAAACTAAAGAAATCTTTCATTACTGGCCAGTTCTTTGATTTCAACATCTAAAGTGAATATTACATTCACTATATATTAAAAGACCATAGAATATTTTGATATTTATCCTGTTCTATTTTTACTATTGTGATTAATATAAAGTATGTACCTAAGTGGAAAAATATGGAAAGAAACTTGCATAATTCTTAATAATCATACTACATTGAAAGAATTACTGTATTTTGTTGTGTATAATATACACTATTTTGCCCAAAATCATGAGGGAAAAATAAGGATGCACATTATACATGGGAAGTACTCATTACCTATCTGTATGTTTTTAATTCTTTTAGTTATGATTATGAGTTAAAAGTATAACTCTAGAAAGCAATGATACTCATATGCAAAATAATACCCTGGAACATAATAATCAGGATTTTTTATATAAAAATATTTTATACATAAAATTTCTCTTACCTTGTATCTGTTCTTATGCTTTTTACTTACTTTATACATAAAATTTCTTGTACCATAATGTTAAAAAATAAATGCTAAACTTCCTTTATAATACCAGAAACAGCACCTAAATATAAATAAATAAAAATTTGAATTAAAAAATCAAAACAAAAGATTTTTTTCCCTGAAAATTTGGGCCAAAATGGGTGCACATTATACATGGGGGTGCATTATACATGGCAAAATACAATGTATTGCTTTCAGTTGCAACCTTTTCCTATGTACTGTACTGCATTATATTTCTCAAGGCATATAAACTTTCTGTAGTAGTATTCACTGACTAAAAAAAAAATGAAAATGAAAATGTGGAGGCAGGTAGAGAACATATGTTTAAAAAGTCTGCTTTATTGCATATCTCCAAAATGCTACACCCTCTTCAAATACTTTGTGTTCTTTCAGAGGCAAAGATTCTTGAACAAATGCCTATATTTTCTGTGTCCATTTTTTCACTTCTCATTATCTTTTGAACCCAATTCAGTCTGCTTCTAGCATTTTAGCAAAATTGCTTTTGGAGATTATCACCAATGACATGCATTTTTTTTTTTTTCAAAATTCGGTTGACATTTTGCAGTCCTTACCATGGGAAAGATCTCTCACAGATCAACTCCCCTTTTTCCTGGCTTTCTAGATCTCTCTTTCTCTCTCCCTCTCTTTCTCTCTATCATCTCTAGCTCTCTCTTTCTATTACCCCTGTCTCTACCATCTCTATCTCTATCTCTGGGTTATCCTATTATCTCTCTAATCATTTCTCCTCAGTTTACTCTTCTAGATTGTCTTCCTTCAGCCTCTAAATGTCCAAAGTCTACCTTTGATTCCACTTCTCTTCTTCTTTCATATTTCCACTTTAGGAAATCTCATCCAGGAACATGGTTTTAAATGCCACATATACTGATGACTCATACCTTTCTATAGCAAGCCCTAATCTCTTTTCTGGGCTATCAACTTACTATACCCACTTGAATGTCTCACAGACAACTCAAATTAACATTATCAAAACTGAACTATCAAACATGCCACTCTTCTAGTTTTCAGAATCTCTATAAATGATTCCCACTTTCATTAAGTTATTTAAACTAGAAAATCTAACAGTCATTTCTAACACTGCCCCCACCTTCAGTCAGTCAACTCCGTTTCCTAACTATATACTGAATCTGTCTTCTCCTGTCTATCCTAACTATAGCTTCTGGTTCAAATCACCATAATTTCCTTATCAGTACTAGAATAATAGCCTCTTAAATGGTTTCCCTGCCACAGTGGTTGCCCAATTCCAATCTATTGCTTTAATCAGCCATTCAAAACAATAAAATTAGGATTATATCATTCCCCAATGTGAAACCATTAAATGGTCCTCATTACACATTTAAATGAAATACAAAGTCCTTAACATGGCCCTCAGGACTTTGCATACTATGAACCATGCCTATATTTCAAATAACATTGTCTGACATTCTCCCAATGGCTTATATATGGAGGCACATGGGTCTTTATTCAGTTCCTTAAATGTGCCGAGATCTTTCCAGCTCAAATCATGTTTTTCTTTTTGATGGGAATTTCATTTTTCATTTTTATCTGGCCAGAAGCTACTCATTCTATTGATGTGTGTGTGTGTGTGTGTGTGTGTGTGTATTTCCAAATTTCATAAATATATATTACCCCAAATATATTTCTCAAAGAATTGAGCCCCTTCACAAATTATTCCATATCATAGTACTCAGCTTTTCCTCTATTCCAATGATCACAATTATAATTACAGGTCCCTTTTGTAGCTTAATAGTTTATCAGCTATCTTCTCCTAAGCTGTAGGGCTCAATGGGAGATACTCCTCACTAAATCAATCACTTTGTATTCAAAGTATCTAGCAAATTCCTGGGCACATGTGTTCAATAAATAAACAAGTGCATAAAATGTTATAATTTAAAATGCACTTTATATCTTATCACCAAATGTTGGTAACATTTCCCAATAACTAAAAGTTTATAAAATAAGAAGAAAATAAAAGAACAGCAAAAACTATGAACACTATTGTAAAGATGTATGATCCAAATATTCAAGGAATTTTAATTACCTAAATTTTTACATGAATATGAAGAAATTTAAAATAGAGAAAGAATGTATATAATTCTAGTACAGAAACTAGAAGGTCGATATAATATCATCTTTCAAGAGGTTTAAATTTACTGATTTTGTCACTAGAGATACATAGACACACATGATTAGAAATTAAGAAACATGCAGTGTTTACTCTGAAACAATGCCCAAATAATATACTGGGCATGTAGGACAACTTTTGAAAGATTGCATACTTTTTCTAAAACTTTTTACTGGAAACAAACTTTTTAGCTTAGTTAGAGTGGTTAGTATCAGCATTATGTAAGCAATGGGAAGAAATACCAGTTGCTAATGCAGTAACTAAAGTATTGGATCTTAGGAAAAAAATCTTTAGCAGAAGATAGTGGAAACTGAGTGCAATTCAGGAAAGTGAATCTTAATTTATAGATTCAACTAGAAGTCACTAAACTAAGGTCCATCCTCTGGGTCCTTTCCCTGAAAATAAAATGGAAAAGGTTTTTATTTATTTGCATGGATGCCTTTTGCTTGGGAGAAAAGAATCTTAACCTTTATTAAATTCCCCACTGATATTTGCAAACTAAAAATAGGTTAGCAACAACCATAACAACAAAATCCCATGTATTCTGAGATTTAATTAAATTGACTTTTATGAAGGATATGAGTATTCTCATTTTCTCCAGTAGGAACACATTTACTCCTAGTTATTGATATTCTTTTTTTCCCTGAACTTTAACAAACCCTTTATCTTCTCTCTCTCTTTTTCTCTTTTCTAAACCACAACTTTTCTAGTTTTTTGTTTTCATACCCAAACACAATGAAGATTCTGATTCTTTGATCTGAAATTAGGACAAATTGGAAGGGACTTGATCAATGTTTTTAAAATAACACAAAAATATAAGGGGGATTTTTAGACCCATGTATCAAATGCTTAAGTGCTATCATAACAGGTTCCCTTAATCCACAACAGAGATAATGTTAGTTGAAATAAAAAGAATTTCTACTTCTTTGCTACTTTAGTGCAAGTTTACCTATCCATGTATTTCATCACAGACATATTTATATAGGATTAAAATATATAGAGATTCAAAGTGATTAGGAAGCTGAACTATAATAAGTAATTATGAGAAACTATGATACCAGAGGGCATTTAAGATAATAAAAATATATGGTGCTCCTCTGAAGTATTATTAGCACTGTTCTCAACATAAGCTACACACACATGCACAGATAAGTGACTGAAACAGGCGAGTTCTGTGCTTTAGATGTCAGACTGCAGGATCAAACAGATCTAGGTTGACACTTGTGATGCTGTGACCTCATGAAACCAGAAAACATACTTAACCTACCTCCTATTATTGTGAAGACTAAATATGAAAACATAAGTGCTCAATAAATATTATCCAATACTAGATTTTACACATAATGTTACATATTACATTTATAACAATATATTAAATTATTTTATGTTTTTTATATAAATGCAATATACAAATTAATTATCTGACTCTTGTCCTATTTTTCTCATAATAAACACTCAAAAGCCCAGTAATTATGTCCATCCTATAAGTAACATATTATGCTTACTGAATAACATTATGAGTGCCAGACACAAAGAAACAACTGTTAACTGATAAATTATTCCCACTCTTTACAACTCTTTCTGGGATGATCTCTTGGTTATTAACTCTGTTTTTAGAAACTACATGCTACATCTCCTCTTTGATCTAATGGGAAACCTAGTAAAAATTGCTAACATTCTGTTTGCTAAATAAATAAATAAATAAATACCATAGCTGTTCATTATTTAAGCAGAAAAGAGGTAAATTATAATAGTACCACAAAAGTATAAGAAGTAAATAAAATATTGCTATAGAGGGCACATTGAAAAGCCCCATTTGAACACTACATATGATCCCTCAGTCTTTTCCAAAATCACTTTGTACTTACTAAGGTCTCTGAGAAAACTTACAATAACTACATGAAAAAATGACTCCTTAGGGAACAGTCAATTTGAGTGATCCAAGTTCAGGTCAGGGTGGAGAAATGGCTAGTTTCACTAGTAGATTTCTCATGTTTTCTTTTTCACAGTTTTGTTCTTCACATTTCAATTCTGTTGTCTTCCTGTCCATTATTCCTCCCTTCCTCAATATAGTTGAACTTTATTTTTATTTATTCAGTCGACACATATTTACTGATGTCAACATTTCAATAATATGATAATAACAAACTACTGCTTTTGATCATTAGAATAACAATAATATTCACAATAAAATAACATTTAAAGAGTAGTCACTATTTGCCAGGTGTATGTAATAACTCATTACATCCGTCTACTAGTAACGTGTCTTTCTCATGTTCTGATGGAAAAAAGTAAGTCACAGAAAATAAGGCAAGATCTCAACCTTATAGAACAAATAGTCTTGGGGGTGGTGACAAATCGTAAAAAGAATCATAATAAAATTGGGTATGGAAATGATAGATAAAGCAACAGGTTATTAAAGGAAAGGCAACAAAAGTATTCAGTAAAAGCAAACAGGAACAGGGTATGAAGATGAAAAAGGGGAAGACATGATGGGTGTTTCTAGAAATCATGGCAGGAGGTAGAGAGTAGCAAGCAAGATACAATGTTGTAGAGGCAGCAAAAAGCTCAATTACACAGGGGCCATCCATGCCCTACTAAGAGGTTTAGACTTCATTTCGGCACTTAATGGGCTCATAGTTAATGATTAACAGAAGCGCTTATTCAGAAAAGTAATACTTTTACATTATAAATATTTAATAATCTTTTTGATAGTTATGTGGAGAATGACTTTGATGGAGACAATACAGAAGGAAGGAATAATAGGAGATTTGTGAGGTCATCAAGGTAGGAGATAATAGAGCCCTAGAATAAGACATGGTATGAGAGGTGAATACAAAGAACAATCAGATAAGTAAACCCCAATGCCTGATTCTGCAAAATGAATGACTCCTTTGTTCTTCACCTTAGTATTATTCCTTAACTCCAAAATCTTTTTCCTCTTACACACCCAGACAAATGTGATCCTAAACCTAGGATCTTTAGCTGGTAAATATCTGTGCCTGAATAAGCAGACTTCTTTAGAACCACAACTTTCACTCAAGTAAAGAAAAAAATTATATAAAAGTTTTCAAGAAATAAATTTGCCTTACAGTAAATAAACAATAAATATAAAATGATATATATTTCAAAGAGTGTAAAGCAGAGCTTATACGTAAAAAAACAAGGTAAAAAAAGTGGTTAAAGCTGAATAAAACATAAAAAAAATAAAGGAATTGATTTTTTCTGATACTTAAGTTTGCTAGGTATATTCCAAATTTTGAAAATACTATAAATTATCTCTAGAATCTTTCAGGTATGGAGGTAGAAAGGACAATGAGTTACTTAATTTTTATGCTTCAGAGGGTTACTGATAAATTAGAGACACAAAAATCTATGTTACACTTATCTGACTTAACTATTTCACCCTGAAAAAAAATAGTGATGAAAAGAGCAGCTCCTAAAAACAGAGTAGCTTTATTGGCATAAATACTGTGTGAGTTAAAAATGACTGCTCTTAACAAATAATAATAGACATGTCAAAACTTGACAACAACAAATGTAATAAAGTATAAATTTTCTAGTTGCCACACCAAAAAAGTAAAAATAAAAACACATGAATTAATTTTAACTATATAGGGTGTATTCCTCAATACATGCAAACTATTAACATTTCAATATGTAATTCACTTAAAATTATTACTGTGATAATTAACACTTTTTTTCCTACTAAGTCTACATATGCATTTTATACTTACAGCACAACTCAGTTTGGATTAGCCACATTCCAAGGTCACTAGCCTCAGGGTACAAGTGTCTATTCTATTAGAAAATGCAGGTGTAAAACATAGAAAAACTATACTTTTTTTTAAGAGGAAGATATGTTTCTTTAGACGAAAGCATGAGAATACTATAACTTAAGCCACTCATTTAATAAATACTTAATTATTTTATTCACTTATTTAGTAAATAGTGTTAAACCCTTAACACTTTGAAAATCCTGTGTCAAGAGAAAACTTAGATTACTTAGAAAGGATCCTGTACACATAATGATTATGGATTAGTAGGAGGGTATCTTTTTTCCTTCCTTCCATCCATCCATCCATCTATCCATCCACCCACCCACCCATCGCTCATTCAATTTGCACATATGGAACATATACAGATCACTATGTTTGTCTCCAGAGCTAGAATAACATACAAAGAAATACTTTCTATACAGAATAATAAATCCTAAAATAGAGATTTGTGCAAGCCACTAACTCCATGAAATGAGGAGAACTGACACCAAGTGAACTTCCATAGAAATAATATGCTAACATGGATAAAGACATGGATCACAAAACAATATACTATGTCTTAGATGTTTCATAATTTTATTTGATTGGATAGTAAGATTAACAAGGGAGAAAGTACCAGAAAATGGAGGCAGAAATAAAGATGGAGACTAAACCATAAAGTGCTTTTAGCCCTTGCTCAGGACTTCTGACCTTATCTTTTAGATTTGGGGAACTACAAAAGTACATTATCTTACTGGCTTTCAAATTTAACTTTGTGGAACATTAACTCTGTGGAAGATGAATTTCAGTGAGATTAAAATTAGACAAAGAAAAACTTTTAGAATACTATAATTCAAAGCTTTAAAAAAAAAAAAAAAAACAACAACATGCTAAAAGCCTCTCAGAATTCAGGAGCTTTTAGGATAGAAAAAACAAAAGTCAGGAATCAAGTTATCACGCATTCAAATGTAGTAATTTATTTACAATATGAAAAGCACTTTGCCAGGGTGAGGAATATGGCAATAATAAGACAAAAAAAATTTATATTTTATGGGGAGCAAATTTTGATTAAATCAACGTGCAATTAAACAATATAAGTCCATGAAACAAATAAATGGAATCATGTATTGAGCGAGAGAATGGAATGGGGGCACTACAGTTTGGCTGAATAAAAAGGGCTATCTGTAATAGTTGCTGTTTGAACTTGGACTTGATCAACAAGGAGTCAGTCAGGAGTAAAGTGCCTCAGAGGAAAACACGAGATTGAATGTTTAAAGAAGAGAACTGTGGCCTGTGTGTCTGGATCAAAAGGGGCTTGTTGGAATGTGATACTTGTATATATCTGATTAAAGAGGTGGGCAGAAATAATAATTACAGACTAGTAGGTAAGAAAAGGATTTTGCTTTTCATTTAATGCAATCAGAGTGTACCACTACTGACACAGTGACAGTATCATTCTTAGCTTTTACCAAGTCCCCTCTGCTACTCTGTGCATAATGTATTGGATATCCACACAATGGAAAAACAGGCAGTGGCACTGACAGAGGGTGGTAGCCTAGGAGTTGGAGAGAAGTAAATTGATTTAGGATACCTTGTAAAGCTGGATGAATGTGTTTCAGATACTTTAAATCGAGGTGGAGTATAAGTGGGAAAAAAAAAAAAAGTCCAGAAAGACTCTCCAAAAGCACTGGGTGAAAACTGGTGTCACTCACTCATGCAAGGAAGACTGGAGAAAAAAACGATGAAGGAAGTCCCCTGGGAATCAGGAGTTAAGGTGAACCTCCAGGCTTCTAGTGTCAATGACTTTGAAAGGAATTACAAGACTAGGAGGTGGTATAGTAGCAAAAGGAAAATTGCCATTAAAAAAATTACATGTATGTGTGTGTGTGTGTGTGTGTGTGTGTGTGTGTGTGTGTATGGGCTGTCTGGAAAGTACTCATCATGTAATATGAAGACAGAGGCATTTATGGGTGGGTATTTTTCCAGACAGCCCACATACATATGGCAAAGACAATTCAGGTACAACTGGGAGTGTCGATTCTGATAGCTTGATGGCAAGGCTTTCAACTTTAATAAATTGAGAGCTTCCTATTGCAGATTAATAATAAATTATTAATCATCCAGATGTTTAGCTTGAAAATGGAATTAAAAGTGAACAAGGAAGAATATAAAACACTCACATTTATTCCCATATCCCCTTCTGCCAGGACTGCTCAAGGCAAAAATGGCTGACTGGTTATGAGTACTCATAACGAATTTTATTATGTTTTATCCTCCCACCCCCAACTGGGTTCCAATAAGTTTTAAGTTCTCGGAGATTTTTTTCCTGGGGGCCAGTTACAGTCTAAGAACAAAAGCATAGGATGAAAATGTAAGAAATGTATTATTTCCACTAGCTGGTATACAAAATCTAGATCAATAGCTTCAAGACCCTATTTCATAGACTAACTGAATCAGAATCACCTAAAGTACATTAAAAGTCTTTATTTTCTTTGTCTTCCCCAGAACCTACCACATAAAAACATCCAATGTTAGACTCAGGATTCCAATTTTTTATTAATTTCCTTACATGAACCTGATGAATAGGAAGTCTGAAACAACTGATAATGGGCAATTGGGCTTATCTACATATATTTTAAAGTGCTAAGAAATATGGTCTCAGCCTATTAGGAATAACAAAGGAGACTAGACTCTAAACAGAAACAAAGTTTCTCAATAACATGCACACACTCACATACATATATGCAAGAGTATGTCTATCTAATACAATGTCATGGTGGTGAATAATGGATAGAATTATAGGGAGATTAGTAAATATTTCAGTTTATAAAATCTTTACAGTGACAAAAGCTTGTACCTTGCTATTAACCATCAGGTAGCCAATAAAACTCCTCAGTTTTCTCAGGCTAATACAACTAATTTACTACACGGTATTATATTACTCTGGGCTTCCTGGACCATCATTGAAGAAAGTAGATACTGATAGTAATAATTCTAATCTCTGAAAAGTCCACCTGAAGTTCCTATATTTAAAAAAAAGCTATCTCTATCTATGTTCATACCAATCCAAAAGCAGAATTGTGTCCTTACGGACATTCAGAGAAGTAATGTTCCCCCAAAAAGAGATCTTTGACCAAGGATCATGCAGTGTTTACTATATACAGTTAAAACACCCATATCCTTCAAAGTCTTGCATAGGTATTAATATTACTTTACTAGAGGTACCCTGATATAGCCTTTCCCATGAGAGTCAAAAATTTTTATTTTCTTTACTATAGATTCACCATTAAGACTTTATGTGTGTCTACACTATTCTTCTGTTAGTGATCCATCTGTTCTCCCTGCTGGACATAGAGCAGTTTCTTCTGCAGGCAGACATACAGTGTTTGTTTCATGAAAGTATTTTGATTGAATTAAATATAACAATAAGCAGTATAAGCAATGCCAGAAGTTTATTTTCATCAATGCAAGTTAGTTGTGAGAATGTGATTGACAAAAGACAAAATGTAAACAGCAATAATAAAGTTAGGTGAATCCCTCAGAGTCTTTGAGATGTCAAGGATGAAGCACAGACAGCGCCAGTATCCACCAATTCGAGTCCCTGTGACTGAACGAGAATTTACCTGAATGAAAAGTACTTGCCAGGCAAATCAATCTTTTTGGATATATTGGCTCAATTAGATGCCAATTCTTTAAGTGAAAAGCAAAGACTTCTCACATACACATGCCTATAGCAAAAAATAAAAATAAAAATAACAAACAAAAACATCAAAAAAGATTTAGAAATGACACTTAACCATTTTCAAAACAAAAATGAAGGTAAAGGAAGCCTGTGAAAGGAGTAGAGAATGAAGGATGCTTTAAAAACATGTGGTCTTAAGAACATTTTATGATCTATGATTTTGACTGTTTCTCTATGTTTAAATGGAAAAATTATCTAAGCCCATTTGGAATAGTTATTTCAGGGGCCCACTCCCATGTCACTCTAGATAAAGTTAGAGGGTGATGATATACATGTGTGCCATCATCACTGACTTCTCATCATGATTGCTAATAGCTGTGAGACACTTTTCAATCCTATGCTTCACAAAGCAAGTAACGGACGCATTGGTCTCAGGGCTTCCTTCCTAAATTGAATATCTGTCAGGAAAGTAACAGCAACAAATCAGACAAAGCTTCTATGACATGCCAAGATTTCAAAGTGCACCTACAGAGAATTATTCCCCTACACTGCCATCAATACATATTCAGGCACGAATTTCTATTGTCTTTATTAACTACAGATATTATAATTTCATCACTGTGCAGTCATTCAGACTACATTATTAATACCTATGACAACTCTTTGTAGGTTGACCATGAGTCCTTCAGTTAGCCAGCTGAACTTGATAACAACTCTCATGAACTAATACGTTATTTACACATAAACCACCTGATATGACTGCACAATCACACATACACATACACATATGTAAAGTGACCTCAAATGTAAGAAATGATATTTAAAAATGTCTTTTTACAAGTTCATGTACTTGTAAAATTGGGCTGCATTTTCTTAGAAAAATAAAAATATGTAGGATGTTAAATATTTTTAGGCTAACTCCTATAGCCTCTTCAGCTCACAATACAGCTAAAAACATGGACAGCATCATCATATACATTAGCAAAATTTTATAGGATAGTGTTTATAGGAAAATGCATTTCAAAGTAGTGTAGTGGCATCCCTCATTCCTCCCACCATATGGCCACCAGACCACACATCTATATCTTTGGTGGGACTCTCTCTTTATGCACTACCCCTGCTCCCCAGCTAAAGCAAGAACCTTAATTGGATCAAGGATATAAGAGAAAGTAAGCTTCATTTATAAGTTAAACAATAACACATAGAAATTGACTTCAATATTCAAGAATAATATCTAATTCTATGTTCACTAATATATTACTTTGAATCCTAAAATAAAAGCTTATATGGATAACAATTTCTAGAAATGCAATGCCTTATTATTTAAGTTTATTTGAGACAATCCATCCTCCCTCTTCCCCACCAAGAACAATGTCTTGCTAGTGGAAATAATTTTATGTATGTTGAAAATATGAATTCTGAGAAGTCTATGTAGAATATGGCACTGTGCATATCTGGGATTCTTGCTCTGCAATTATAAGATCAAGGACATAATACATATCTGAATAGTGTATTATGCTTTCTACCTAAGCCTTGGTTATTACAAGTCTTAGAACATTCAAAACAGAGTTCAGAAAAAAAGAGTTCTTACCCTAGGGTTAAAAAAATTCTATCTCTAGAATCCAAGAGAGACACATTCCATAATTAGATTTAAAAAATAAAATTGCAGTCTTTTCATTCTAATAGTATTACAATCTTCAGTTTTATATCCCTAATCAAATTTTATGACAAAATTATGACTGATTATTTTTGCACTAATAAAAAAGCCCAACATACACATAAGCAAAAATTACTCCACTCAGGCATATCTTCCTTAGCTTCCATTGTTAAACAACTGTAAATCCCTCTAACTACACTGTCTTACAAATAAATGGTATAAAAGAAAAATTCAAATTTATGAAACCACTGAGACACTGAATAAAGGAAGGGAAAATGACTAAATCTCAACCTTCCTAAAGTTTAATGTACCTACTCTGTGCTTGTATTTGATCATAATGAAAGCATAATACATTTTAAAATCTTTCCTACAAGGAAGTTTGAATTCTATTTTAAGTATACTAGGGGATTCCCTGGTGGGGCAGTGGCTAGGCTTCGGCACTGTCAACGCCACGGCCTGGGTTCAGTTCTCAGCCAGGGAACAACCAAAAAAAAAAAAAAGTATACTAAACCTAAACAAAATTTGCAATTTATGTGATTCTACTTCTTAGAGAAAAACACTTCCCTTTCCTCTTGTATTCCATTTTTACAGTAATCATATAACAGGTGTACTGTTCCACTAATAGTAAGATACTACAATTTAGATGTAAAACAAATTTAAGATGGACATTAATGGCAGACAGAATCATTTTCTAAACCTAACAGGATGATTATTTTTTAGTAAAAGTATACATGCAAATGGTTTAAAAAATACAGAGAAACTTATAATTAAAAGCCATAACCTTTTGATGAATTCCCCCACTGAGTTCAGCTCATCAGGTTCTGCACTTGGAATCCTTCCCATTGTTACTTCTCCATAGTTGCAAACACTAAACTTATTATTTTTAATTTGAATATATATGCTTGCTTTTATTGAGTTATTTAACATTAACCAGTGATATTCTGCTATGCTAGGTTAATATTTAGATCACTTATATTATGCTCCTCTTGCTAATAAAATTACTATCAATTACTCTATTAGTAGTATTTGTATATTTGTAGATACCATATCTAAATCTCTATTTCTTGTTAGGTCAACCACAGATGGTATATCTTAATCTTCTAGTTTTTAAGATGAGCATATTAACTCCTCAAGCCTTCAAAAGAGTCAAATCAGGGTAAAAATCCCTTCTCCCAACAGAAAGGAGTGGTCAGCAAGGACCTGCCTAGAAATACCTATCATGCCAGGTACTTGACCTTAATTTTTACTGAAATAAATTGCTAAGGCTCGTTGTTCTCCAGGGAAGCAGCTCTTCTCCGGGCCTGCATGCTGTTCGTCATCTTGAGAGTGTGATATCGTTTTAGTAAATCTGCTTACTTGCCTTATTTGGTGTGTCCTTAAATTGTTTCTTGTGGTTTACACCAAGAACTTGTTTTCCAACAACAGCTCAATCTGAATTCTCACAATGTCATTAGAGATTTTTTTTCCTTGAGTATTATATTCTTTCTAAAACTGGCTTTTCTCATTATCAGAAATAGCTGCAACAGTCCCAACATTTATAACCTATGTCCAAATATATAAATAAATATAAATATAATATAAATAAGACTATACTCTTATTTCCCCATGGCTCTCAGAGGAAAGAGGAAGCTTCTTACTCAGAAGATACTAGCAAATTTTTGCACAGCCCAGAAGGGGAGCAGTTTGCCAACTCAAAATGTGCCTCTTTGGGATATTGACTATTTTAAGCTGGTTACTTTTAAGAAACAAAGATTCAGGAAAAACCTTTGATCTTCCTTCTCTATTTACCTAAAAGGAATTTAGTTAGAGGGCCTGCTCCAAGAAGGAAGATATCATTCCAGATAACTATAGTTTAATATAAACTAGGTTCCCAGAGGAACCTAGCAAGGCCCATTGGCTCAAAGCTCTGTCAGTGTCCATTGTTACAGATGGCCCAGCAAACATTTATTTAACAAACATTTGATGGTCCATCTTCATGTGAATAGCCTTCCAGCCCTTTGGAATTCCAAACAACAACCTCTCTGTGTCTCCTTAGCTTCAGGAAGTCATATAACCCTCAACTGCCTAATGGGTCCTGGGGTCTCCCACTCTTACATGTACACCCATAATATCCAACATTTTCTCCTGTTAATCTGTCTCATGCTTATTTAATTATTAGTTCAGCTAGATGAACTTGAAAGGTGGAAGAAAAATTAATTTTTGACCCCCATGATCCCACTGGTTCAAACTGACACACAGGTCTAGGTTTAATGAAATGAATGTAAGCTTGGGAATGAATTTCACAGATTCAGCTTCTAGCCTACTTGGGTGAATATTACCCAGTTTTCAAATCTATGAATAGGAGTGGTACCATTCTTCAGAGTGAAGTTGGGGTTCTATTACCATGAAGAGGGTGTGAAGTAGTTGGGAGGATGGTAGCCAGTGGCAAAATCATTTCACCGTAGGAGCTTAGTTATGCAAAGTGAATTTGCAAATAGGAGGGCTGTCTGAAAAAAATCCAGCCATAAATGCCTCTATTTTTCATATTTCATAGCTGAATACTTTCCAGACAGCCCTTGAATAACTATCCACTAGTCTAAAAGTTGATACAGAGTAATTCATTTAAGCCCCATAGATGTGACTTTTTCAATATTTAAAGAGGTTCATGTTTAATTACCACAAAGAAGCTATGAGCTACATCCCCCATAGGTGTGGAAGGCTTTGAGCACTAAACAAAGAAAGATTAGATTAAAAAAAAAAATCTTTGTCAGCCCAGGGTGTTAAACATTTGAGAAGTATTAGGGGCAGAAATAAGGATGCTATGATTAAAGCTGAATTTAAGGTGATGCATTTTATCTGAACAATTTAAAGTGAGCAGCAGCCTTTAAAACGTATGAGATTTATGGTTTCTTAGGAATTCTCTGTTTCATCTGGTTGAGTACATTTATTGATATGAATTATTTAATGTCTAAAGGAAAAGAACCCTGAAAGAGAAATGGCTGCATTTCTCCCATGGTAAGTTTTTAGAAGAAAATGAAAAACCATTCTCAATAGCATTCAAACTTGAAATGCAAAGAACAGCAATTTCAACCAAGAAGGTCTGGTAGTGGCCAAATCAGGTGGCTGAAGACAAAAGTCAGGAGAGAGAAAGAAATTCCTAGGTATGACTATTTCTGTTTCCCAGAAACAATAGTCTATATAAAGGATCTATTTATTCTCAAAAGGATCTGGCTGAAGAACTGTGGTCGAGGGAGGCAGCAGCACAGAGCAGTGGTTAAGAATGTGGCTCTGGAGTTGACACTTTAATGTTAAAATGCTTAAAATCCTGGCTGCATCATTAGTCTGTGTGGCTTTGGGCAAACTGCTTAATCTTTGACCACAGGTCCCTATAAGTAAAATGGTGATTTTAGTTCATTGCATTGTTGTGATAAAATCATGCCGAGCCCACAGAACAGCCCTTTGATTTCGAAAGGGCCTTTCATCTCTGCTAACAAAACACTGGGAATAACCTGAAAAGTTTTACCTGAGTAGAATGCAGTTCTGTGCTGGAAGGAGCCGTGGAAACCTTGGGGCAAACATACAAAAATATTCAGGTGCTCCATGTGTTTGAAATAGATATAGATCCAGTCATTTCACCACCAGTTCTCTGGGAAACGATTGTTCACTCTAAGATGCTTAATGGAATTCTCAATTTCTCTTTTTGTCACCGTTTTATTTTCAGAGCTAAACTTTGATCCCTTGTGCTCCTCTTTCCAACTCTTAGTTTTTTCACTGCAGGCATATGGCACAGACAAATTTAGCCTCAGTCTCTGATTTGAGATCTTCATGTAAATATTGACACCAAATAATTGTCTAGAGTCAACAAAACACATCACTGGCCACTGTTAGTATTTGATGAGTTTGTAACTATTCAAAACTTGACACCAATTGTATGGATAATGTTTTCTTATAGCAGTCAGTCTCAAACTTGGCTGCATATCAAAAACACTTGTAAAACTTTTCAAGATGGACTCAGGATGGTGACTATAACTGATACCAACTGGTCATTGATTAAGTGGTCAATATAATTTACGTGAATTAACACATTTGACCCAGAACTCACTAGTCCTCATGGTTACTCTAAAAGGTAGGTTGCTGTTATTATTTCATTTCACAGATGAGGAAATTGAGGCACAGAGAGGTGAAGTAATTTGCCCAAAACAGCGTAGCTAATAAGAAGTACAGTTGGGATTAAAACCCTGGAAGTCTGTCTCCAGAGACCACATACTCATGTAAATATTAGAAAGCAAAAGCAAAGTTTTGACATGCATTCTCAAGGAATTAGTGAAGGTAAATTAGATGAGACAAATTACCATTAGCTATTATCTCCATAGCCAAGGGGAATTCTGTGCAGCACTACAGAGGAAGCTTCTAGGGACAGAGCAGTGTCTTCTGTCAGACACTGTCAAGATCAGGACTGTGACTGATCACAGACCAGGAGGCATCTAGAGGAATCAGGCTCCTAGGGGAGAGTTGTAGAAGGAGAAAAACTTCTAACATTCCAGTGATAATTAGTCATCCTCATGGTTCTTCAGAAATTAATTACCTATGCAGACTGGTCAGCTCAGAGGAAGGCCATCTTCTCTCCCTCAAAGATAGCTGCCCGAATTCTGGAAATTCACCTGAAGGACATAAACTCTAATGCCCTCCAGTTTGAGTTTATGAGTTCTATTCAATAATAATGGAAAAATAAAACAGCCAGACATAGCAGTACCATCTAAGTTTATAGGAAAAGATGGATGAATCATGCATAAAATATTTATTTATGCTCATCTAATTCTGCGTATAATCATTATAAATTCCTTATATGTACAGTAGACTCTCAGTTAAATGGCACCCATGGGGACTGACAGATGCCAGATAAATGTAAGCAGACCCTCCATTAACTGGAACTCAAGCAACCAGCACTCTCAAGCAAAACATTTTGCCAATTGCTTGAGTTCCAGATAATGAAGAGTATATTGTATTTTCAAATAAAATTATTTGCTGTCATTGTTCAGAAGTAGTCAGAGATATGTGTATTCTTATCCTGATCTGAAGCAAAACACACGCATGCACATAACTTTTTGTTCAGGAATATGTGCGTACACACACTGTAATATATTTTACCAAAATGTTTTAATGCATGCATGATATTTACTCTATTTTCATTAATGTTTACTAATGGCACTTTTACTCAAGAAATGGAACTTATAGCTATTGTAAAGAACCGGACAAATTTCAACTTCCATTGTTGTGAAGTTGAGTTATTAATAATTATTAATATAAAATCTTAAGTTATGTGTTTCTAAAATACTGAAATAAAGATACTTTATAATAAATGTCTTGATAATAAAGATACTTAAACATTTTATTTAAACCATACCTAAACCTTAAGTAAATCACAAAATAAAAACTTTAAACCTTTTAAAGTCTTCTAAGTCCTGCCTTTAAAAACTTTAAAAACTATTTCTAAAATTCTATAAATTTAACATAAAAAATGGAAATTATTTATTAAAAATCTCTATAAAAATGGGATTAATTTCTGGCTAATAAGGATAATGAGAAAGCAAACTTTATAGAGATAAATATAAAATGTTACCCCATGTTTGCTCACATACAAAAAGTAGGAGAAACACATGATTTTATTTAATATTGCTGTAAAGGATAAACATGTACACTGTACAATGAATGACAAGTAGATTAAATGTTTATAAAAATTTAAGCTATATCATTGGTTTCTTAACCCTTTTGAATATAAATGTAACCCACATAAACCTACCCAGCTTCATATCCATCTAGGTATATGTCACATTCTAAAAGTCATCAATTCAACATCACACCAAAGTGAAAAGTAATTTAAATCTTTACCACAGCCACTGGAATGGATAACCCAAGGTGCTATCACTGCTACCACACAACAGAATATTAGCTCCCACATTTCTCTTCTTATTGTTGGAGATCTTTAATCTTTATGTATCACTCTTTCCTAAATCTCACCCAAAAATGACACTTTTGCTTCCAACTGCATCCTTCCCACATTTTTTCTTCTAAAACAGTTTTTAGCTCTTAAAATCTAAACAAGTCTAAATATCTTGATACATAATTTGTTTAATACAAGCAAAGTTCATAAGCCAGGGAAATAAGTGGTGTGTGTGTATGTGTGTGTGTGTATTTGCTATTGTTATGGTATATACTACAAGGAAACTTATATTTTTTAGCCGTATATAGATGAAGCTTCACTAAAGCATGTGCATGTGTCCATTCCTTTCATTCATTTCACATCTCCAGTGTTTGCAGCTTATTAAAGGGTTTCACAAACCCTAGAGTCCAGATTGTTTCGCGATGTTAATGATGGTAGACCTGTTCTGCCCAATCAAAGGAGCATGTGGTTACTGAGTATTTAAAATATGGCTACTCCAAATTGAGATGTGCTAGAAATGTAAAAATGTATCTCAGATTTTAAAGACTTAGTACAAAAAAAGAATATAAAATACCTCCAAACATATATTTTATTGCTTAAGCATTGAAATGATCCAATATTTGATGTATTGGGTAAAATAAAATGCATACTTGAAATATGGAGTAAATTAAAATATGTACTATTGAAATTAGATTCACATATTTCTTTTAACTTTTTAAAAGTGACACCTGGGATAAAATAAAATTGCAAATGTTGTTCTCATTTGTGGTTTAAACTAGACTACTACTGGACAGCTCTGTAGAATATTACCATTTTCAGACTTCAGAGGCTGTGATACAAAATAGGAGCACTTAGAGTATTCAAGTTAATAAGAAAAAAGCACATTGATTGTTTCTTTCATAGCAGATGATCAGAGACAAAGCTGAGCGGGACTTTGCCTCCTTTATAATTTTTAAAACTTGGGAGAATTTTTATTATTAGTAACATGTTTATATCTAATAAAAGTATTTTTATAGTCAATTTAAAAAAATACAACATTTCCCATCTCTGCTATAATTATTTCTGGTTCTTTTTAATCCAGCATATTAATTCCATAGTGCTGAGATTCTAAGAAGAGCTACGTTTCTATTTTCCACTGTCTGAAGAGACATATATTCTTTAGAGGAGTATACAGAAAATCTTAACTCTGACTCCAGCAACAACTGGTTGGGTCAACAGCTGTAATCACAGCAGACATCAAGTTTTTGAGCCTTAACTTGCCAGGCAACAGGGATTGCTCCACAAGAAGGAGGTAATTTCATGCTTGAATACCCCTGCACCATTAAATCAGAAAATTGAGTTACAGTCCTCTCACATCATAGAACCTGCTGCAAGCATGCCTGCCTCTAAGGAGTGTATGACAGTATTTCCTTAAGAACAAGAAACTGAAAGAAACACACACAACAAGGAAACCAAATAAGGTGTCTTTTATAATCAGACTTTGGTTTAACAATTTTTTATTTTCAGATTTCAGTATCGTTTTGAGAACTACTTAACATTTTACATGGTAGAGCTGATGACAGAAAAACTCAAGCGGCATTATTATAGGGATACTCACATAACGATGTGAATCTTTCTCTACTTTTTTTCTATGAGGTGAGATGATTTTTACTAATGTTGCTAAAACAATAAAAGCATTCTCCTTGCACTTCACCTTAATAGGAGTGAGTGGCAAAGTAAAATGTGGTTGGTCATATCATATTTAATGAGATGGAAGTTGATATCACCCTTATTTTTAGCATTTCAACTCAATCTATAGTTTCTAAATTAACTTCTATTTCTTATCACACTTTACAGTTTTTTGTGTACTATTTGTTACTGAGAATGTCTCCAGTCTCTCTATATATACTATTGCTGAAAAGGTCAGAAAGTACAATTATATAAATAAAAGAAACACTTTAATCATCCCAGTTCAAAATGTTTCCTTTATATCACTTCATTCAAAACTTTTAATCTTATGAGACAAGATTATTAAATCTGTTTTTCAGATTAGGAAACTGAGGCACTCTAAGTAAATAATTGATTACAAAACTATTACAGTTAGTAAGTGGAGAAACCAAAGACTTAAGAAGTATTTTAAATCTAGAGCAAGGTGCAGAAAATAAAAGGCCACATTTTGAGTGTGAGATAAAGCTTTGTATTTCAAGAATATTTCCCCCTATGATGGTTTTTGTTTCCGGCACAAGATTTTAGTAAACAAAAATAAGAAAAGTCGTATTTTATTCCACTTGCTATATACAAGTACAAATAAAATATTCACCAATCCAATTTAGAAATAGTCTGTTGTTTATCAAATGTTCTTTGCTGTTAGGAGATTAATATGCTTATCTTTCTCAGCTTTAACATTAATAAATACTAATTAACTTACATGCAAGGTTTCAGCTGGGCTCATAATCATAGCATCTTTTTGTGCTATGCTTTCCCAGTTGGCAGTCAGCCTAGTAAAATATTTTATTTCTATTAACATGGGTACATTTTATAACTGTAATTTATAACTTTTAATAGGCATAACTTTAAAAATCTTGTAACAATAAATCCCTACAGTACATACTTTTATTTTGTCTGCCTAGTATCCACTCCCTTCTTCTGGGAAAATACCACTCTTTATTTGGGGGTTGTTATCAGCCCATACTCCATACACATAGTCCAAGAGGGGACTGCCATGACTCAATTCTTGGTCATTACTCTGTGTGGTCCAGAGTGTTCTCTTGACCAAAGGCAGGCCAGTGAGTTCCTTCCCTGTGATTTTTGGACATCAGTCCAGAGAATTCAAGTTACTATAAGATGAAAATTTGGAAGGCTTTGATTTCCACTGTTTGGGGAAGATTGTACAACAGTGTGAGAAAAGGAAGCTAATGCAGAGAGAACAGCGGAAATGAGAAACAGAGAAATAGCCCTGATTCCCAGCTGCATCACTACTCTTACCTAGACTTAACTATACTGTAAAATAACCAGGAATACTAGCAGAAAAGAACAATGTACATTATTTACCTCATTTTGGTGAACTATTAAGAGTGTGAGTTGTGTTTCTGCCACTGACAGTCAAAAGAACCCTCATAAAAATGCCACAGAAAAGGTATTTGTTTTATTTTTAATTATAAAGAAAATTCCATCTTTACTGTCTTCAGTATATACTACAAATTAGCTGTACTTCTTTCCCCTATTCTCAGTTTTTAATTTCTAAGTGTGAAAACATGTCATTCAAGTCTCTACCCAGTTTAGAACTCATCTGTCTCTCCGTCCTACTATAATTCTATAGTACAGAAAGTTCATTGATATAGTTTCAGATTCTGCATTCCAGGTATTCTTTAAGAAACTACCATTGCTGAGTTTTGCTATAGGATCCAATAAAAAGTATTCTTAATTATTTAAAAGACTATTGAAGTAGATGTCCCCATTCTGATTATACATCTCTGTGAGGTCTAATAGTCTTCACATATGTAAACCAAAGCAATATTTCCAACAGATTGAATGCACAAACAGATACGAGACTTCAACAGTTTTCTAAGCCAGATAATGAAGAGATTAAGACTACTCTTGTCAGTTTCTAAATTTGTAAAATAAAGTTACTTTTCATTAAAATATGCTATTTAATATAGAAGATTATTGGTATTTTAAGTGAATCAATAAATATATTTTTAAATTTGTTTTAATTTCTAAAATAATTCATTGTAATCAATTTATTTATCTATTCTTCACTAATTTTTAAAATTAGTGTTTAAGAACTGTTGGTTTATTCTCCACATTGATAGAGGAAAAGAATTCTTAATGACCCTAGAATTGAACCACCATCTTAAAAGCAAACAAAAAGAAGCCTGTTGAGGCTCAGACTAGTTCTGATATGATGTGGTATGTATAATAGACTGACAATGTTTAAACATTTATAAATACTTCCAACACATTCACATCCCCCCAATAAACAGTAGCAATCTGTGCTTTGCCACCTAGAGATGCACGGAAGAATCAAAACATTGTCATGGAATGAATTTATTAATACTAGTTAAATCATTGGCATAATTTTGAGTGTCAGACAACCTGAGCTAGAAACTCTGTTTCTCAATTTACTAGCTCTGTCAGCTTGGGTTATTTACGTGACCTCTAAGCCTCTGTTCTCCATAAGCAGTGAACTATGATAGTACCAACTTTAATATGTTCTAAGAATATTAAATAGACATTGCATATACAACATTTAGCATAGTATGTGACATTCAGAAAGAATGCTCTAAATATCAGCCAGCATTTCAATTATGTTATTACTATTATTCTTATTAGGTTCTCAGATTAAAAGACTTTCTGAGAGGTGAGAGGTAAATAATTCCAAATGATTATATGAAGAAAACTAAACAAGTCTCAAAATGTTCTTAAAGAATACATTAATTAGTGGACTTTGACATTTATATTAGCTTAGATATTAAAAAATGACTAAACTGTTAAAATACTGTTAATATCAAGTATTGATTTGTAATTTATTTTTTAAAGTAAGAAAAATCATTGCTGATGATCTCCAAGAGACATGCAAATGTAACATGCAGTAATCCTGGATCAAATACAAAATCATTTCTATTTTTACTTACAGAATCTAGTAACTATTTGTAGTAAACTGAAGGAAAGGTGTGTTTTATAGTTAAGTGTTAAAAAGTTATATATCTCATGTTGTGAAAGTTTATCAAATTCACTGGCTTTTAAAAAGCAAAATAATATTCCTTCATTTTCAAGTTTTAATTACGCCTTTGGGAAAAGCACATATTCATTTTAAGTCAAGTAATAAAACCTGAAATTGTTATTTTACTAAGGTACTTACCAGAGAGAAAATGTTAATAAAATGGGAGAAATGATATAAATATGAGTATTAAAAAATTCCTTTCTGATAGTAAAGCTGAAGAATGTTTTCTCTCCAAGGATAAAGTATTTTTCTGTTAAGGAATACATTCTTATTTTGTTAAATTGCTTCTGGATTCTGATTGTAGTTATAAAATCTATTCTCCTAGTAAATGCTTTATTGTTAATATGATCTAATAAACAGAAAAATGACTCATTCTACAACAATAAAAGATGAATTAAATACAAAAGAATAGATCCATTGAACACCTCTTTTATCATTGACATGTTCATGATGATCTATAGTTATTGATATTGAAAGATAGCCATGATATTAAATACAGAGCAGATTTTAAAAGTATCCATAAAATCTGCCTAAGTAACACATAGTTGAATTATCTAGTTACATACATATACAGATAAAGATATCTATATAAGAATATTAGCTTAGAAAAGGAATTTGCAATTTGAACAGCAAAATTTTAACTACACCAAGTTTGGGTGGTGAGTTTTAAATTCTTTATTATCTGGTTATGAGCTTTTTGAAAATTTTTCTAAATGCATTTAATACTTTATAATCAGGAAGAAAAATTCTATTTGCTTCAAATATAGAAATGTGTACCTTTTGTTAAGAAGTTGGAAATGTAGATACTCAAAAGTAATATTTACACTGATTTTTTTAAACAAGTGATGTGTTGAACTGGCTGAGAAAAAAGAACCACAAAATCAATCAATCAAGGAGAAGAAAATGAACTTCCAAAACATATGTAACATTCTAGTTATGTTACAGTAATAGAAGATTAAATAACAATAAATATATGCACCCAGCTTTTTATTTTTAATGTTCAAGGAAACAATTTCCATGTTGCTATGAGTCTGTATGAATTCTGAAGGAGCTTAAAATAGTCACTGAATGAAAACACAAAAACCCAAAATGATTATGAGAAGGTTACAGATGTCACAAATTATTTTTCATGCACTGATGCCTTCAATGTCATTTGTATTGTGTGTGTTTGGGTTGGTTTAAACAACTTGATGACACCTTCATAAATTTGTAGTCATGCTGAGTCTGTGAATTGCTCTACAAACTAAGCAGCATATTTCTGTAAATTTTGCTGTGAAATTTGTTTTCAAATCAAGCACATAATAAAATGCACTTGAAATCATCTATAGAGAAATGTGCATCCAAAAACATCTGCCTCCCAAATATCTAATTGGTTATGCAGTCAAGTAACAAATAGAATTATGTCAGAACAGAAAACACTTTTCAAAATTTTGAATGAGGGTCCCCAAACCCAAAATAGTGACCCTTAAATGTCCTTTCTTGAAAAGGTGCTTTGCCTGGATATGTAATTGCACCTGAATCATCTTTAAGTTGTAAATGTCAGGTAAAAGAACAGCCCTCAAAAAAGATTCTATGTATTTGCTTCAACAATACATATAACTATAGAAATGTGTAACTTAGAATGTCTTCATGGCCTATTTCAGAATAAAAAAAAATCTAAGACATTTTATTTTACAATAAATATTTGTAATATTCTTTGACATTCAATCCTACAAGCTGAAAAAAAAAATCACTCTGTTTTAAGGGATTATCTTCCACATTTTCCATAATTTCTCTCCACCCTCTCTCACTGTGGAAAACTTTATGCACACTTATAATTTTAAAATGACTACAAGAAAAATCTATGAAAATTTAACTCATATGTGTGATTTACCACCGATTTCCTTTTTCATAATTTAATTGTAATGAAATCAAGCTGAAGAATAATATTACATGATTCACATGCAGATGCATCCATCCACCTACTATCCATGTATTCATTTGTTCAAAAAGTATTTACTAAATATTTACTATATGGAAAAGAGAGATGAAAAAATATAATCTCTGATTTGCACTGTAGAGGAGGGAAACATATGTAAAAAAATAATCATAATAAACTGTAATATGTGCTATCAAAAGGTATAAACACAGTACTCTAGTGAGGAATATTCCTACCATACCTGAGATAAAAGTAGGGGATGAAAGGTATTAGAAAAAGTTTCAGAGGAAAAAGATGTTTTTGTTGGTTCATCAAGGATGAGTCGGAGGTTACCTGGTGGACTCTGCAAGGAAGGGAATTATAGCAAAGGGAACAACACAGTAAAGGGTTCTGTCAGTAAGAGAAAACAGTGCTCCTAACACTCCAAGTGGGTTCTGCATATCTGGATCATAAGGCACTTTGGGGGCAGTGGCTGCAGATGAACTTAGAATGGCTGTCTGAATAAGTTTTAAATGATGCCAAGGCATTTAGACTAGAATGTCAGTAAAAGATGTTAGAAAGGGAGCCATATGATCATATTTGCATTTAGAAGATAATTCTAGCCGACTTGTGAAAGAAATTGGAGCTGGCTGAGTGTAGAAGGAAGCTGACCGCAAAGCTGGTGACAGGGAGATAAATTAAGCAGCTACTGCAAACCCTCAGGCAGCAAGTTCTAAGAACAGTGAGACGGGAAGAGTGGAGAGAGACTTCAGGAATACGTAACTGAGAAAATGAAGGACATTGTAACTCTCCCGATACAAAGGGTGAGTGAGAGGAAAGATACGCAAAATTTTGAGTTATTTTCTAAATCATCAGTCCCCATGTTTTAGACTTGTTTCTTCACTCTATATTCTCTTCACCATTTGAAAAATTCCTGTCAAATCTGTCAAATGCAAAAATAGTAAGAGTCATTTTGGTATGGGCTGGTGATTCTGAGTTCAGGCTTTCTGGGTCGGTAGGCCAGTAGACAAGAGCTACCTCTTTTGTTTAGTGCTTGTATGACCTCAGGCAAGTTGCTTCCTTCTCTTAGCACCTATCTCAAAAAGGTGAACCGAGGAATCAGTGATATGGAATATGTAAGGCACTTAACACCATACCAGGCCCATCTGAGAGAGGACCACGGGGTAGACACAGGAGTAGGAGAAAACATGGTAGCAGTGGCCCCTTCACTGAGCATTCTCAAAAGCAAAGATTTTCAATTATTGAGTGAATTTAATGACAAGTCTACTCTTAAAACTTATTTTTTGATTATTTGAATGATTAAGGTATGGGAGCTTGGAACACATAAATCAAACTCTTAACACGGCAACTGGTAGGTTGACCAGACTTAGTGTTTTAAACAGGACAGAAAACAACGGTACTACCCCGTTTTAATTGGCACATAGGGTCAGCCTACTGACACACTGAATTTATCCCAATGAGTCTAGGCTGACCCTAAGTACCCTTTGAAATGGGACAGTACTGTTGTTTTCTGTCCTTTATAAAATGGTACGTCTGGTTGGCCTAGCAACTGGGCATTGAGGCAAACTGATACATCTTCCTTCAAAAGAGAGAGCAGATGTGGAGCATTATTATACTAAAAATCTAGCCCATTGTTGCCAGATCCTTTCTTGATTTGGGATCTACATGTCTATTTATTAGACTTCATTTTTATAGCAGGTATAGGTTTATAGAAAACATGAGTGGAAAATATAGAGTTCCCTTACACCCTCTTTACCTCTATACCCCCTCTTTTGACCACAGTTTCTGCTATTATAACACTTTGCATTAGTGTGGGATATTTGTAATACAGACACATAATTATAAACTAAAGTCCATAGTTTACATTAAGATTCACTCTTTGTGTTGTATATTCTATGGGCTTTAACAAATGTATTGTGGCCAGTATCCACCATTACAGAATTATGTAAAACAGTTTCATTACCCTATAAATCCTCTGGGCTCCACCTATGCCTCCTTCCTTCCTTTTCCCCTAATCACTGGCAACTACTGATTTCGACTATCTTCATAGTTTTACCTTTTCCAGAATGTCTTATAGTTGGAGTCACACAGTGTGTAGCCTTTATGGATTGCCTTCTTTCACTTAACCATAGGCATTTAAGGTTGTTTCATGGCTTGAGAGCTCATTCTTTTTATTGATGAATGATAGTCTACTGCCTAGATCTACCATGCAAAATTGCCTACTTTTTCCCTTTTTTCATGAAACTAGAATTCTAGATTCTCTTAACATAAAGTTTTTCATTGTTTAAATATTGGCAAATCCCCTGGCGGTGTATTGGCTAGGCTTCCGTGCTCTCAATGCCGTGGCCTGGATTCGATTCCCAGCCAGGGAACCACACACACACACACACACACACACACACACAAACTGGCAACTAATTCAGGTTGTTGTTATTGTCATTTGCCATTGTCTATGGCTGTTTAAAGATTGCCCCCTTGGCCATATGCTCCAAAATTATAGCTCAATCCATCAGAAGGAGGCTCAGAAATTTACATATCTAACAGGATCCCAGGCAGGACAGATTAACGAAACATCTCCATCAGGATTGTTTTCCCTTTTCTGCTTTACAAGGTGTGTCTGGAAAGTATCCAGCCATGTAATGAAGAATAAAGGCATTTATGGCTGGACATTTTCTGGACACCCCTCATATGTAACAGCATTTATACCAACCATTATTCAAAATAGATTTGTATCTTAAACCAAAGTAACAGCTTTTTCGTTCTTGGTACTAGGGTTTTTTATTTTTGTAACGAGCATTTATTAATTAAGTTAGATGCTCCTCTATTAGAATTCAAACACAAATATTCTGGATCATGCTGATTTCCACGAGGTAAATGTTCCCATAACAAAAAGACAGAAATTCTAATACAAAATAGGAAATCTTTCTTTTTTTCCTGAGTATGTGTATATGTGAGTGTGTGTGTGTGTGTGTGTGTGTGTATGAGCATGCACACATATAATCTAAGTAGCATAATTCAAGGTTATGATTATCACTTCTAACTCTCAGAGAAACCATTGTCACATGGTTTCTTACCCTTGTTTCTACTTCCTCGAAAGGAGGCTAAGGATAGAAATCAAGGGTTCAGGAGTTTAGATGGCAAAAGTACATATTTAATTAATTTCTAAATGAGAAACAGCAATTACTTTGACTGTAGGAACCGAGTCATTGAAATATTGCAGTACCTGTTACTTTGACACTAATAGCGATCGTAGATGTTTTCATAAGCACATCACAGCTGTAGGTATCCGAGATTATCATCTATGTTTATCACTATTTTGAAATTTTGGCAGTTATTAGAAGTACCTCAAGATAGTGGTAATATTGCAGGGCATATTACTCTATTCCAGATTCATTTTAAAATACTTTGCTGACTATATTTCAATATGATTGGATTCTTTTCTGTTTTCTTCATATTTTGTACATTCCAAGATGGGGTCCACAGGTGTAACAAGATGTCCCAAGTAGTCCATGATATTTAAAATTTAAGAAACTTTGCAGAACTTGCTAAAAACAGCCTTCCTGTTATAAAACTTCACTAAGGATCCCGCTGGCATGGATTATTCCTTTCAATATAATTCTGCCATTTGTTTAGTGCCTCTTATATTCAATGTCTATATTAGAAATGTGGCTATTTAATTTGTGACAACATGGATGGACCTTGAAATCTTCATGCTAAGCAAAATAAGCCAGAAAGAAAAACCAAAACCATATGACTTCACTCATACCTGGAATATAAAACTGAAAGCAACAAAGAAACAAAAACTCATGGGCACAGTCAATAGTTAGTGGTTACCTGAGGGGAAGGGGGAAGGGGGCTGGAAGAAAAGGAAGAGGGAGTCAAATACATTGTGATGGAAAGAGAACTGACTCTGGGTGATAAACACAAATGCAACACAGAGCTAATGTACTGTGTATAACTGTACACCTGGAACCTTTGTAATTTTCACTAACCAATGTACCCCAATAAATTTAACAACAACAAAAAAGAAATGTGGCTATTCAGACAATAGAAAGATGAAGATCTTTCTGAAGGAAACTTAGTATGTTGAAAGTGTCAGGTCATGTGATCAATGCAGATCTGTATAAATTGAGTTGACCACAGTATTGACCAGAAGAACAGAATTGAATAGATTAGCTATGCCACACACTGATGTATTTGCACCATAAACTACATCACTCCAGAAAGTGAGAAGAAAAAACTAAAAGTAAAATTCTTTAAATTATTAGTTAAGTTCTTAATAATGCTATGTATTTATTTGGTAAGCATACATAGGAGTTTGTGTATCAAACTAACAAAATAATAGGGAATATTACATATGGTTTACTCAGAAAAAGATAATTATTATAACCACCTTGAAATGAAATAATATCAGTTCTAGTATTCAAAAGAACTTATGATAATTCTTTTTAATATGCAGAGACTTTTTAATCAAGCATATGAAAAGCAATATAATTATGTAGACAAGAAGGATGTGCATATTTTCCCAAGACTAGAAACATTTCCTTACGATAATAGATATGCAGCCAAGAAAATGTGTTATCTCTTGTAGTCAACAATAAAAAGTGAGAGATAGCAAAAACAAAAATGAAGGTTCCACTGTAACAATTGCTGAGAATTAAAAAAAAAAAAAACTTTAGCTTTATTTCTCAATGCCCAATTGAAAAAGTTAATAAATGAAAAGTCAAGTTTTCTATATATATACCTACATAAAGGAATAGGTATCTTGGTTGTATCTTCAAGTAAATCTAGTAAAAGTCAAATATTCCTACTATTTTGCTTAAAAACTTCCATTGACTAGAAAGGATTATTTCAGACAAGTTACTGTTTTGTTTGTTATTTAAACTTTATGTGTGTTTACTCCAATAAATGATTACCAACATGCTCTTAGAACTATATGCAAACTTAGAAAATCCTGAGATTTATCTCCCTGAATTTCTTATTTAATAATACCCACTACGTCCCATCTTTCCCTTGTTTCTCAGCCTACTGTGACTCCACAGATCAGTGTCTAATTTCCCCTTGGCCCCATAGACTCCACACCCTACATTAGGATTGTAGTCTAGTTCAGAACATGGGTGCAACTGCGCCATTCCACATTCCCTACACATGAACACTAGCATGCTATGAAAGAGTTTGCAAACATTTTGAGGTGCTGTCTAGCTGAAACTACTCTTAGACAATCCAATCTATCAGTGTAGACACTGAGACTGTATGATTTCAATCCATTTTAAATTCTCTTTCCAAAGATAACAAGCCAAGGAAAGCAAAGATTGTAAATTTATTGCAATTAAATTATGTCTATTTAATTTAAGTTCAAAGAACATTTTTATCAGGAATCATCACCTGAAATTGACCCTCAAAAGCCCTCTTTATTTGGTAAAGTTAGTAAAAATGTAGTTTTTCAGGAATCCAGATTCATATTTGATGTTCAAAATCAAGGACAAGTAAAATTAAAACTTACCTGATTAGCTTAACATAGTTTATGTATGTGGATGTATATTCTATTCTTGTTTTGATTACAAATATTATGTCTACTAAACAACAAAGTATCAAGATGGCAGATAATTCATAATAATCTCATAACAAAATTATCATAATCCACAATTTACTGCCACTTCCACAAATGGATTATATCATTAATGACTCACAGCAGGCCAGAAGTACAAAACTCTTCAGTGGAAAAATCTTGAAATAGCTGATAAAGCAAGCTGTGAAGCTGAGAAACAGTTTAGCACTTACGTATTTATACTTTACTGGTGCTGCCTTAATAAGATATCCAGAAGTTTCAGAGTGTCCAAATTAGACAGAAACTTTTGAGTCAAGAAAATCAGGTTTGTATCCTCTCTGTTTTTTATAATAATTAAATGTATGGTCTAGGGAAAGTCAATTAACCTGTCCAAATTGTGTATTTCCCATCTGTGAAATGGGATTGTTACCTGACTTGCCAACTCATGCATCGTTTTGTAGTTCAAGATGTAGTACATGAAACCATTACATAGATTGAAAGTAAACAAATTTATAAAATAGTTGTTATACTGTGGACAAACAAGGGGACACATACTAGACCTGACAAGCTTAGGGAGGCCCTCATGGTGGGCCTTACAAATACAGAGACCAAAAGTAACCACACAGGGTGGTCTGAATGTAAAAATTCCTAACTAAAAGCAGGTCCTGGTGGGTAATCATGTTCTAGACTTATAGCTTCCTTGACAAAGGTCCATCTTTACCTTTGAAATTGTCTATTTTCTTTATGCATCCAAGATAACATACCTTTGAAATGTCAGAGTATCTTTTATTTCCAGACCCCCCCCCTCAAAGGCATAACCACTGGCATGAGAACATGAGACTATATATTATTTTGGCCCCACATACGTCTCTGTGTACTGCAAATGTTAACTATCCTGTCCTCACCAATGTAAAAGAAATGCCTCTCCATTTTGCTTTTTATCCAATCTAAGAGATTTCCTGTGATGCTTTCTCCCACCCCCTTCATCTACCACCAGAGGATTTCATGTAACCCTCCTTACATCTACTTTGACTCTAATGAATACAATAAGCAGCAAAACCGCCATTCTCCGGAGCATTTCTCAATCCGTTGAGATTTTGCTTCCTAGCAAATGTCATCAGTTTGGCTAAAATAAGTTCATAAAAGACTTTTTCTTAGTTTAAACATTCTTTCATCAAACAATACATATTATGTTTCAAGTTAAAGGGAAATGGCAGGAGGCAAGTAAAATGGAGGACCAAGTTCCTAGACATCAGGTAGTGTTAACCCCTTCCCATTCAGAGGGCATCACAGCTCAGCTCAGTGGTGTGCTGGAGCTGACAAGTACCAGCTCTCAAGAGTTGATCTGTGCACTGAGCTCATCTCTATTTCATATCCAGTGATGTCAAGTTGGTACCTTAAAATTTGTGTGGGTTTGCACATACATCCAAACACACATGCATGCACATGTACACTTACACTTTAAAATTTATTTTTATCTCTCTTTCTGTATTTTGAAATCCAGAAGTTAACATCAATATCTCCAAGTTCATTTTGGTTTTTTCCTTTCCATGTTTTTGTCTTCCCCTTTTTTAACAGTAAGAAGCCTGACTTATTTGATCTAGCCTACTATACGCCACAAATCTCCCATCACCCCAGTCATCTTCCCCACACAAATGAGCTCTGCAATTCAGCACAGGGAGGCCACCCGAGTCCTGTGTGGTCAGCTCCCTCCTCCTATCCATACTCTAACACACAACCCCGGACTACCCTACTACCCTGCAGCTCTTCTCACCTTGCCAAGGTTCCAATATCCTTCCCTGGGCCAGCTCCTACATGGACAACTACTCACCCAGCTCCTCAAGTCAAATGCCTCTCCTCATGCACTGATGCCCTGTACTCCTGACTTCGTTTGAAACCACAAACTGGCTGGCCCTCCTGTGAAAGCACTCATTATTTCACTTAAACTATAACATTTTGTTCAAGTTCTGACATGCCAGGTCAGATCACTTCCCATGGGACTGCCATCATAGACCTGCACTGATTCTTCTGATACTCCGTGCAAATCTGCTTTCTATGAGGACTCTCTACTTACCTACTTGGGCTCTGTGGCTGCCCTCCTTTTACTCTACAGCCTCCTTATCTATGGGCCATGCATGGGCTCTGACTCTTTGACTGACTATGGTCCACTCCCAAGTCAGCCCCATCTCATAGCTTTTGGATTGAAGTTTAAAAAGACAAGGGGAATGGAAGGAAAGGTTAAAGGGAAAAGCCTTTTGCTTTATTTTGAATTCAGCGAAGTTTATTGGTGTCACTCCCAAAAGCTCAAAGAAGAATCTGCCTTTTCTTTCTAATCCTTCAGACATTTAAACTAATTCCTAAAATTTAATGACTATAAGCTTACTTAGTACTAAAATTCCTCTATCAGCCCTAGAATAAAAATTTTTTAAGTGCTCTATGTGTGTGTTGGAGAAACAGATTGGTTGATCATGCTAACTTGTCTAATATACAAAGGGTTTCATAGTGTCCTTTGTCCTTTTCCTCAACCAGAATATAAATACCAAAATGGCAGGGAATGTGTCTCGCTCATATTTACAATCACAAGATCTCACACAGATTCTGTTACCTGGTAGGCCCTAAAATATTTAGTTAGTGAACAAATAAGTTGAGTTCCTTTAAACTGATCTTTTAAAACAAATAGAAAGCTATTTTATTTAGGCTTGTGAGACTTTAGGAGAAACTGACGGCACACCACATTTAGGTCATGACATCCAAACCCTCATACACAGAGCCTTAAATAACAGCTGCCTTGTGCTCAGATCTCAAGCAAAAACAGTGCCTCTGCCCAATATTCTGTTGAGCACATAATCAATAGAAAATCTTCTGCCATCTGTGGAGTTTGACCCAATGATACTCTTTCTAAGCTACTTATACTAGTAGCCTTTCTCTTTGTATAATTTTCTTCTCAGCTTGGATCCCAGATCTTGGTTTAATTTTACTTTCTCTAGCCAAAAACTACAATCAGTGCTCCTTTGTGACATTTCTTTTAGACTCCCTTTTCATCTAATAGAAAGATCCAGATTATCCCTTAAAATTCTCTCACTTAAGAAATTAAAATGCTATGTTGCATCTTATCCCAGAAAGTTACATTCTAATGATTGTACATACACATAAAAACTGAAAATTTTTATAAACTGCAAATAATAAAATGTAAAAAAGTATTCATTCACAGCTTTGTCAGCCATATCTTAAAATATCCAACTCAGTATTTCCTCCTTTCCAAAACTGATTTTATTTGTATTTTGCTGATATAATAAAACTAAGTGCAAACATATACATACAAGTATATCCCCGTGAATTATCCATCTCTAAAAAATGTGACATCACTTACTAAATGATACAAAATGAGAAAAAAAAGAAACTCCAAATTAAAATGACATTATCTCAATGGAAATCAAACAAATAGGATTTCTTACAAATCTATTGATGTTTTTCCTTCTGATAGAGAAGAAGCAAATATACCCAAACAATAATGTTGAACTTGTAATTAACATGTTAGATTGTTTTCTTCAACCCCTTACAGAGTAGTATTTTTATTAATCTTCCTTTCACACTAACATTTATTTAAAAGAGGAAAAAAGTAAATACCTACTATTTCCATTTGTTTCCCTTTATTTATTTATTTTTTGGTACTTTTTTGAAACAGTGGACACATTTTCACTGGTGTGGGATTTTTACATGGATTTTAGATTGTAAGAGTGTATTTATAAATTTATTCAATATATAAGTATTGAGTAGAGAGTATGTATCAAATACATTGCTAGACATTAGAATATAGTGAAAAAAAAAAATCACACCCAGTTCCTGTTTCGCTTAAGCTTAACATTTATCATAAATAAATAAGCTTTTTAGTTTTAATAAATAACATGGTTAAATTTTTCCAAACCTTTTGATTTTCCAAGTTCTAAATTTGGATATATTCTGTGTATGTGTGTTTGGGGCAGGTAGATATTGAAATTCAAATGTCTAGTCTATATTCAAATTTTAAATTTAAATTATTAGTGTTTAAGGCTGACACATCATGTGCCTTCTTATGTTCCCTATGAATAAATTATTAATGTTAAAATTACATAAACCTTTTGAGTAGATACCTTAAATAAATACTTTAACTAAACATAACAGGTCTTATTTAGTCAATAAAGTTTCTTCTCCTGAACACTGAGACTATATTTTGTTTTCCAGAATGCCCAGTTTAGTTTTCTGTGTGTTTTAAATGAACTTAACATCTCTTCTCTTTGAATGGTAGGTACTACAGGCCTCTATGACCTTTCATTAAAAAATATTTTTAGCAATTGAACTCATATAAAAATATTTTAAGTATTTAAGCTTTAATTCTAAATCTGAAAAACATCAATGGAACATAGAAATACAATATTACATGTGTCCTATGTATATTTCAGTTATATTTAAGCCATTTGTTTTCCAAAGGTCACCTTTTGGACCATATTATGGTAATTTACACTATTCCCAAATTTGTCTGAAAGTATTATGAATTTCTGGATTCATAGCTTTTTTCCAATACCAACTTTAAACTTTTTTTCTGCCTTATGTGTTGAGATATTGAAATAATTTTATATAATGGCTACATTACATCTAGATTGTTGCTTACTAGAAAGTTTTGTAAATACCCCAGCATCTGTAATTCAGTAGGATATAAAGTTTCTGACACTATCTGGCATGCCAAGTGGTATAGGGATCTTCATTAGGCAGAAATTATAGCTTAATAAAATACTCATTTTAAAAAGAAATTTTAGAGTTGAAAGAGCTCTTGGATGACATCAAGGTAAATACTTTTATTTTATAAATGAGAAACCAAGACCTATGCAATGTAAATGATGTAACCTAAGGGAAGGAACTAGTTAGAGGAGAAAACATTTTTAAGGTTTTCTAAATTCTTGTACAATGCTATTTTTTAAAATCTCAGTTTAAAATAGGTATTTTTATGTGCCACCACATGACTTCCACCATTTTTACTAACTTCCCATTGTTATGACCTTGTTCATCAGAAAATTCACTTGTAATAACTATTCCTGTTCCTATAATAACCTTCAAGTGTTATTACTATGTGGACATACTTCTAACCTAAAGAATGTGTTAACACAAAAACCTGCACAAGCATGTTTACAGCAACCTTATTTATGATTGCCAAAACTTGGAAACAACCAAGATGCTTTTCAGTAGGTGAGTGGATAAATAAACATCCAGACAATGGAATATTATTCAGTGCTAAAATTAATGAGCTGTTAAGTCAAGGGAGAGGAGAAAGGGGAGGGGGTGGGAGAGGAGGGGGGAAAGCTAAATATAAGGTGATGGACAGAGAACTCACACTGGGTGGTGAACTTATTATACATCAAGTTGACAATGCACTGTAGAATTGTATGCCTGAAACCTATGTAATCCTTGCTAACAGATGTCACCCCAATAAGTCTAACAATAAAAATGAATTTAAAAAAAGACATGGAAGAACTTTATATGCATATTACTAAGTGGAAAAGAACCAATCTGAAAAGTCCACATATTGTATGATTCCAATAATATGACATTGTGGAACAGGCAAAATTATGGAGACAGTAAAAAGAGAAGTAGTTGCCAGTAGTTTCAGAGGACAGATTGAACAGGTGGAGCACAGGTGGAGGATTTTTAGGGCAGTGAAACTACCCTATGGGATATTATTATGGTGGACACATGTCAGTATACATTTGTCCAAACCTATAGAATTTACAAAAGCAAGAGTGAACCCTCATTTAAACTATGGACTTTGAGTGATTGTGACATGCCATTGTAGGTTCATTAGTTGTAATAAATGTTGATGAGGGATACCAGTAATGAAGGAGACTATGCATGCTTGAGGCCAGGGGATATATGGGAAATGTCTGTACCTTACCCTTAATTTTGTTGTAAACATACATTGATTGGGAAAAAAATTTTTTTAAGTTAAAACAAGAAGGGGAGAGAAAAAAAAAACAGAATTTGAAGAACACAAATCACTCCAGACATTTAGTATAAAGTGGACAGCTGCACCAGAGAATGCACAGCCCCTAGCTACTGTATGTCAAATGGAACACACCCCGTGATCACATAGCTGCCACAGTCTGGTGTCAAATGGACAACAGCAGTGAGATGAATAGTGGAAGATTTGAGTATTCAAAGAATGTGGGTTGACATAGTTTTCTCATTTTTTAATAAATACTTTTAGGAAATTCAGCTAATTATGGCAAGTGATGATGATGATGACACTAACTCACTTGACTTTTTGTGTTTTGAATATAATAAAATATTTAAGTGGGTAATGTCATAATAATGGTCATAATAATTGTATAAAAGGGTCACCATAAACACAATAAGAATGGTGTGAAATCCATTCACATATTTAAAGTTGGAACCAAACTAATACTTTTAACATTATAATTTCATAAAAGTAAAACTGACAGTCTGCCAACAGTTATTTTTAAGGTTGACATTTTTAAGCATAGTGAGGATGGGAACCTTGTGTTACTTAATTAACTCTGTCTCTTTAACCATGTTCTTTGTAAGATACAAATATTCAATGCATACATAAAAATAAATTATTATTCTGTTAGGAAATACTATCTTTGTCTATCCCCTAAATCATCAAAAATAAATATTATAGTTAGTTGTGTAGCCCCCACCAAGATGTCCCAGAAAGCATCTGCCACAGCCAGGCTATTACAGAAACATGCGCATGTCGTGTATACATGTCTCTCAGCCTCTTGTTTTCTGGGCTGCAGTTTTGAGGCACAGTCTATTAAGCACACAGTTGAAGCAATTTGCTCTTTTTAAAACTACTCACAGCTGAAATGACTCTCAGATGACCAAAACCGTTTATGAAAGGCACTAAATGTCTTTTTAAAAGTTAGGTTATTTTGGAGTTGTACTTGACACAAAAGTTGAACAGTTAAATTGACATTTCCACACACATACACATTTTGTTCTTCAACCAATAAAAATTTATTTATTACTTAAATTTCTGGGATATGAAAATTTTTCTCACTCAAATCCAGTTTTTTGTTTGATCGTTTGTTTTTTTTTTATGATACAGAGTATTTATGTTAGGATGGATAATCACAATAAATGTTTTGAAAAAACTACTTTATTTTGTTAGGTTGCTCAGTTTTATCTTTTCTTATAACCTGATCCTCTTGGCTTTAACAAGAGCTTATAACAAATAAACAAACAAAAATATTGAAAAAATATTCTTCCAAGTGTTATTTGCTGTTGCATAAATTACATTGTCAAAGGTAGTACACATGTAAACATCTTATGGCATTCTATATTTTTTGGATTCTTGGGATAGGATTGCCCTACTTCTCCTTACTTTCCTAGGCTATTCTCATCATTATTTATCCACTACCCTCTGGGTTTCTTCATTTGAAGTCAACACCATCTGTCTCAGCCACCCACTTAATCATTCCCGTTGTACCCTCTTGTCCCCACTCCCACCACAATGCCTATCAAATCTGGATTCCCTAAAATGATATCACAGTAGGACTCACATTTATTTTTTACTTTATGCCAGAGTATACTTCAATCATCTAGTCTGGAGATGCATTTGGCATTAACTTCTAGATGCCTGAAATGTAGACATATCTATTTTGGTTGAATATTTACTAATAGTAGAGTATACATTCATTGGACCATTCATTGAACAAGGTATATTGCAGCATTTCATAGATATTTATGTTTGCTCTTCATGATTTCAATCTTCTTCCCATTGCCCTCTTATTGCTCTGAAAATACAAGGGCTGACTGGAAAAAACAAACAAACAAACAAAAAATCCCCAGCCATTAAATGCCTCTACTTTTCATATTACATGGCTGGATACTTTCCAGACAGCCTTCGTATTTTAGTGTCCTCTGCCCTCTCAAGGAACTCAAATATAGAACATCAGAAAGCGCACACCTGTGGCATCAGAGAGCCTTATACAAATTCTGGCTTTGCAATTTGTATATGGTCTGATAACAGATAAATGTGGATAGGTATAGGGAGATCAGAAAAATAATTTTCTTGGAATTTCAACAATTCTCAAAATTGAAGCCAGTTAGTGTTAAGTAATCCAAGTTCTAGAAGAAATTGCTGGAAAGATAGCAGAACTGATACCATGACTGTGAATCTTCATTACCCACCTCCTAGCTCTATAAGAGAAAAATTGAAATTTGAAGAAGAGTTCAATGAAGTAAAAAAAATTCAAGAGGATTGGGTATGTGGTGAAATTTCCTATCTCTTGGGCAAGGGAGAAAAATACCTCTCATTCACCAAGCCAAATGCCAAGAGATTCCTAGATACTCATTCTCAGAGGCAATGACTGACTTTGAGAGAGGAGCATCTCATTCTTTTAATAGATATTAATTGGCTACGAAATTGTAACCTGAAATGATGCTTTGGGCCATTACAGAATGCAATGAGAAAGTACTTGGAGAACTGTGACTTGATTTCCCTGGTGTTTAGAGACATGAAAGGCAGGAAGCATCCTTAGAGGATTCTGTGAGATCCGGGTAGGGAAAAGAAGTCAGTGAATGAACAAGTTTTGTGTAGCATGCAGCCATGAGTTTCTTAGGACAAGTGGGCATGGTAGGAGGTACCTGGACTCAAGGCCTCTCATTTGGGGTTGTGCTCTGTAGAGTTGTCTGTTGAGACAGGGAGCCTGAGAAACAGATATTTGGGTGGTATATTGCCTGAAGCAGGAACTTAGCAGGGAAACTGAAAGAAGTCCGCTAGAAGCCTTTTATCCATGTTGATAATTGTATCATGACAAAGTCTCCAAAATGTCCCTCATTAAAAATGAATACACAGATGCCTGCCCCATTAGAGAGTATAATGGCCCCACAGTACTATCCAAGAACCCAAGCTGTACCATTTACTACTGAAAATAAATCTACTAGTTTAAGATGGCCAGAAAATTACAGATACGTCATCTGAAACATGGACAAAGAGATCTGGCAGCAAGTTTAGAAGAAATTATGGGGAATCCATTTCCAATAGTTCAGTCCAATTAAAAATATTTCCTCTCATCTCAGTTTCCTTAATTGTGAAATGAGAATAATGTCATTTGCTTTTTAAGCCTAATTTGAGTCTTGGAGAGGAGTACTAAAGATTGAGAATTTATAAGCATAGTGATTTGAACCAAGTTGTTTCTCAATCAATGGAAGCTGAAACAGAGACCCCCAACTTTAAATGTAACCATTTGTTAGTTTTCTCTTAGGTATTACTAAATCCCAACTGCTTCAATTTTGCTCTGATCTTTTAAAGAGCACACTTTAATAATCTCAACATTGGATTATTTCCAATTTCCATAATTTTTCTCATTCTGCTCCAGGCTAGACTGTCCTGGTGGGAGAGGAAGGAGGAAGATGACAAAAAAGCTAACTTAGCTTAATACAAAACTATACTTCTTTCATCATGTCAGTATCCCTCTAAAAACTTGTAATAGCTCTCTCTTGATTAAAAAAATCAAAGCCAAGCTTTTCTCCCTATCACATCCTCTATATATTATCGGAATATATATCATCATTCATTAATTTATAAATTCACTCATCACATACTTATTAGGTGCCCACAATACAACAGAAACTCTTCTAAGAACTGGGGATACAACAAAGAATCAAATATAAAAAGTCCCCTGTATTCAATGAACCTAAGTTATGGAGAGGAAGCAGATAATAGAGAAGATACATAAATAAAACATACACTTCTTTAGGTAGCCTGTAGTATAAAGAAAAAAAAAATTAAGCTAAGAAAGGAGATTGAAAGTGTCATGAGTGGGTGTAATTTTATATAATGTGGACAGAAAAGACCTCAGAGAGGAAGTGACCTTTAAGTAAAGACTTTGAAGGGAAGAGAACAAACCATGTAGATATTCAGAGAATAAAACATTCCAGGAAGAGGGAATTAAAAGCATTAAGAGCCCTGAAGTGTTAGTGTTCTTGGAGTGTTCTAGTGTTCATCTATACCTGGAATGGAGTGAGAAAATGGGTGAGCATTAACTGAATATAGGAGAAGTAATGGAAATGTAGGTCACATAAAGTTTTGCAGGGCAGTGAAAGAACTTTGGCTTTAGCACTAAAGAAGATGCAAAGCACTGGAGAGATTTAAGCAAAGTAGTAGAAAAACTGACATTTTAATAGGATCAATCTGACTATAATTATGTTGATCAGAGACTGTAGGATACCAAAGGAAGAACAAAAAACAAACTAAAAAAACACTTGGAAGGTTGCTATAACAATGCAGACAAAAAATGTTGGTAGCTTGGACTAAGGTGGCAGTAGGGGAAATGAGAAGAGCTAATATTTTGAATTTGCTAATGTGTCAGATGTGGGTTACAAGAGAAAGAGTGCTCCAGCAAGACTCTAAGGTTTGGCAGGAGCAACGGGAAGAACAGTGTTCCCATTTCCTAAGATGATGAACTCTATGAAAAGGACAGGCTTTGTGGGTACTGCCTGGTGCTAAGTTTTGGAAATGTTAAGTTGCACTTAAGTATTAGACATTCAAGTGAAGATATCAAGAAGCTTATTAGATGTTCAATTCTGAATGGTAGGGAAAAGGTCTGGACTAGAGGCTGAGATGATGTTTAAAATGAAGAGTCTACATGAAATTACCAAGTGAGTGAGTGCTGACGTAACACAGACCAGCTCTAAGGACTTACTCTGGGGAAACACCCATGTTTAGAGGTAAGAGAGAAGAAAAGGCACCAGCAAATAACAAAAAAGGAAATGACTGTAGAGGTATGAGAAAATTAGGGTAACACAGTGACTTTAAAACTAAGTGAAAAATTTGTTTCAAAAGGGACATAGAAATCAGTCAAATTATGCTAATAGCTCAAGAAATGTGAAGACTTAAAATTCACAAATACATGAAGCCACAGAGGGATCATTAGTGACCATGGCAATAGCAGTTTTGATGGTAGTGTGAAGATTAAAGTGAGCTGAAGTGGGGATAGGACAAAAGGGAGGTGAGGAGTGATTGAAGACAGTGAATATAGTCAATTCTTTCTAGAACAGCAGTTCTCAATGTGTGAGTCGCGACCCCTTTGGGGGTCGAACGACCCTCTCACAGGGGTCGCCTAAGACCATCAGAAAACACATATCGGATATTTACATTACAATTCATAACAGTAGCAACATTACAGTTATGAAGTAGCAACGAAAATAATTTTATGGGGGTCACCACAACGTGAGGAACTGTATTAAAGGGTCGTGGCATTAGGAAGATTGAGAACCACTGTTCTAGAAGATTCTGAACAAGAAGAGGGAGAAATGGACATATCTGTGAGGAGAAGTGTTGTGTCAAGTGGTATTTATTTATTTATTTATTTGTCTATTTTTTTTATTTATTTATTTTGGTTGGTTCCCTGGCCAGGAATCGAACCCAGGCTGCAGCAGTGAGAGCGCCGAAGCCTAGCCACTACTCCACCAGGGAACCTCCCCCCGCCATATGTTTGTTTTTAAGGGAGAATAAACATTATGTTTGCATACTATTAGGAATAACTCAAGAGACAGAAAAGAATTGATGATTGAGGAGGTGGTGGGAATTGTTGGAGAAATGCTCTTGAGTAGTTAAGAGGGGATGGCATCTGGTGTGCAATAGATGGGTTGGTTCTGAATAGCGGCATGAAAATGCATTCAGTTATAGGAGAGAAGGTAGACTATAAACTACAAATGTAAGTAAGGGGATAGATATGAGGGTGGGACTAGTGGAGATATTCTACTATTTGCTTCTATTTGTATCAATAAAAATAGAAAGTAAGACAGTGAGGATTAGAGAGGAGGTATTGGAGCTATGGGAGTGTTGAAAATATGAAATAATTTACAAATTGGAAGTGAGAGTAGACAAGGGAAAGGTCATATGATTAATAGACAACATTTAGTGTCTCCTTGAAGGTAGTGATTATGAGTCAGCATGACTGTCAGCATAACTGTATCATAGCCCTCAAAATAAACTTACTATTATATTAGATCAGTCTCCTTGACACACCATATAATCATCCTACTTTGTGTATCTTCTCTCACTTGGAATCTCTGTGTTCTCCATTGTATCTATATGCTCCACATAATTATTCAAGGGCTAATCCACGAATCATGGTTTTACGAAGCTCTTAGAAACATAACTCTATAGCATGTATTTTCTTCTATTACATTCACTGTTGTTCTCTAGCGGTTGAGAAAACATTCTGGGATTTACACTGCCTGGATTCAAATGTAATTGCCATGATCTTAAAGAAGTTCCTTAACATCTTGAATATTTTTTCTAATCCATAAAACAAATAAAAAAAAACACAGAATATACTTCATGGGGCTCTCATTGAGAATCCTGTAAGATAATGCAGGTAAACTACTTAATGCCATGTCTGCTACATAGTAAAAATTCAATAAATATTGACTATGAGCTACATTTACTATTATTACAGAATTTATTAATTCATGTATATAAATATAAATTAATTCATGGGAGAAAAAAGTATTTTCCTAATCACTATGTTATGTTAAGTCATTAAGAACAGGAACATTTGCTGTTAAATTTCTCATAGAACGCTGGTTAGGAAGGAGATGCTGAATGACTATGAAATTGAATTTTACTTAACTCACATGGTAAAATTTAGCTTTATCTTTCATAGCATGATGTTAAAATAATTATTTTATACTAGATTTTACCATATGAATTTCTTTGTACATCTTAAAAAAATTATCTCACTAACTATAACCAGACATCTATTTTCTATCTTATCTATGCAGTGTCATTACTTAAAAAGAAGACATAAAAGTAACTGAAATAATGCCTTTCCCTAGGGAAAAAATAAAGTAAGACAATTAAATGCTATAAATAAATATATAGTAGAAATATATTTTTATAGATACACTTCTTATCCTAAAATTATAACTATGATATATTTTCTACATATTTCAGATTGTACTTGGAGTGTACTTAATAAAAGTTACTTATTTGAAATAGGTTTAATGTGACAAAATTACATCATTATACTAAGTTACAAACATTAAAATTCAAAGCAGAAACAAATTTTTTCCTTTATACAGTAATTATCATTCAGAAAGTTTACTGGCTTCTATAGAAGACTTTGCATGATCACGAATACATTAATTATAATATACAATGAGATTTTTTAGAAATATGCCAACATCTCCCACATCAATAAAACTATGTCTTACTATCATGCGTTAAACTATATTAACTATGAAATTAAATTCTTCCTCAACAAAATAACTTTATAAATTGGCATTAGAACAACGTAACCTTTCTGTCTATGGAAAAAAACACTAAGGAAGAATATTTCCTTCACAGAGGATTTTTCTAGCAATAACACAATTATTTGCTTTCTTAAGATGAATCAATCTGAAAATGTTAATCACCATCTTTACTTTTTAAATTTCTTTCATATGATAAGTAAAAACTACACATTTTAACCACAAAGTCTACTTTCAAGGGTCAATTTTAGAAATACTAGAAGCACAAATTTTTTAAATTGTATTTTATCCAATTATGCTAACAACGTACAGATAAATGTAGCATTAATTGCACAAAGAAGAAATAGAAAATTAGAATATTAATTGGATTTCTGATCTCTCTTCCACATCTTTTCTTTTCAATTTGAGAATTATTACAACATTCATGTGTTAGCAAAAACATTGCCTGTACAGGTAACAATAACTTCTACAATATTTTGATTTATTTAAGTTGCACATGTGTGGAATTAATTTCACTACCCAGATTAAAAGTATATTTAAGTATGGCTCTGTTTTTCTAACTGCAAGGGTACATACATTTGTAGGCATTTGGTAACTGTGACACCACAAGACCAAGCACGTGTTTTTGGACCCACACACTGAGAAGCAGAAGGCAATGGTAAACCTCTATTGCATTTTCTTTTCTTATTCTCTGTTTTTCCCTATTTTTCTTTCCTTTGTTTTACCTTGAAAACTCTATGATGAACAGCCCAAAATAAACATGACTAGTGCTGAAAGATAAAACTCCCAGATTGGAAAGCACTCAAACAGTTACTGGGGAAGAGCAAAGAACAGGAACAAATATCCTGGTTGCTAATGATGCAACTAGACTTCAAAGGCAAAAGCAAAATGTGATGATGCACAACACATGCAATTGGAACGTGGAACATAAGAAACATAAATCAAGATAAATTTGAAATTAGAAAGCAAGAAATGGAATGTCTAAATATTGTAGCGCTTGATGTTTAGTGAACTAAAATGGACTGAAATGGGACATTTACAGTTAGTCAAGTACAAAATACTCTATCCTGGAAATGACAAACTCAGAGGAAACAAAGTGGCTTCCATACTGAGACAAGATGTAGCACAGGGAGTTAAGGTCTACAATGTCAAGGTTGGACCAAATAATAAAATCCAATTTTATCAGAATTCTAGGAAAACCTGTTAACATTGCCATCACTCAAGTCTTCGGCTCCAAGTACAGAGGCTGAAGAAAGTGAAATTATAGGTGACTGGAACACAAAAGTAGGAAATAAAGCAGAACCAAATGTCATTGGAAGATTGGAGCTAAGGGTCAGAAATGAAGCAGGTGATTGGCTAGTAAATTTCTAAGAAGACAACAAGTTGTCCATTGTAAACGTTTGTTTCAAACAACCAGACATATGACTATCATGGCCATCACCAAATAACCAACATAGAAATCAAATAGGTTATATAACTGGAAGCAGGTGATTGACAGGCTGTATTTTCTCTGCCAAAACAAGACCAGGAGCAGACTGTGGTACTGACCATGAAACTGTTAATATCAAACATAAGAGTTAAGGTGAAGAAGGATACTAAAAGTATGATAGTGCCAAAATATAATGGAAATAACATTCTTTATGGATTTAAAGTCCACATTAAAGAAAAAAAAGAATTGCATGGTTAAAATAAATTGAACAAAAACACAGAACTATGGACTGAAACTAGAAATACAGAGGGTGCCAAATAAATGAATACACATTTCAAGAAAGGAAAAAAAAACTGTATTATAATTGTAATATTCAATATATACCAATAACAAAAGATGAATGCAATTCACATTTGATTTCTGCAATTACAAGAGGTGCTCAAAGTAGTTAACAGTTCCAATGCCATAGCGGAAGCAGGACTTGTTGCTGTGCGAGGCCTCCCAGAGCTTCCTGATGCACATCACATACAGTACCCACACAGTACCATGTGTCTCAGATTTATCATTAATACATGCGATTGTTAGGTGTGTTGACGTTCTGCTGCATACTCACACCTCCATGGTCATCGTACTTTGACGACATTCTCGAATTTCAAATACCATTTTAAAATGGTCTTGTGCCCCTTGAAAAACAGCTGTGCTACTATCATTTTCTTTGACTGTCCTGCCTGTCTCATGATGACACTAGCATTCATTAGATTAATGTCATCTTTTGAGTGAATGTCATATTACACATTGCTACTGTAATTCAAGTCAACTTTGAAAAGTAACATATAGATAACTTCTCTTAAAATGTGTATATCTTTTTTGGCACCCCTAGTATTATTACAGAAAAATGGAAAAAGAGAAGGAAAGAAGAATCAATATGGGTGACAAAAGGAAAGAAGAATCAATATGGGTGACACTGTAAAAGACAGGTGAGAGGCAAAAGTTAAATGAGGCAAAAGCAGGGTTGAAATTATGAACTCAGTTTTCAATCACTATCACATAAAGAAAACTATTACAACAGTCAATGGAAGAAGACAGAAGAGAACAGCAATAAAAGAAAAACAAGAGATCACTCCCAAAACATATAGATAAAACAAAACAATGGCCTCCAGACTGAAAATGTTTGATATACATCCAATTTTCAAAAAAGGAGATACCAAGGGATGCAGTAACTACAGGAACACACTCTAATTTTTCACACAAGTAATGTGATGCTCAAGGTGGTGCAACGAAAGCTTCTACTGTATTTTATATGGAGCAAGAAACGCTAGTTGTCCATGTTGGATTCAGAAAAAGAAGAAGCACTTGAAATCTAATTGCAAGTATTCACTGGACACTGGAGTGCTCCAAAGAATTTCAGAAGACAGTTATGTACTGTAGACGACAGCAGAGCCTTTGACTGTATTGATTATGAAAAGCTGTGGGTTACTCTGAAAGAAATGGGCCCTTGCTTGGCCGAATGCTTAACCAGTATCGTGAACAAGAAGCCACTGTCAAGACAGAATATGCAGAGACAGAATTGTTTCCTCCAGGCAAAGGTGTCAGATTAGGATGCACTTTATCTTCCAATTTGTTTAATCTGTACTTAGAACATATGTGAAAAAATAAGTTAGAGTCAGAGAAAGGAGGAGTGAAAATCAGTAAAGGTAATATCAATAACTGAAAATATGCAGATGACACCATCTCACTGGCAGAATGTAGCAATGATTGAAAATGACTTCTGATGAGACTGAAAGAAGAAAGTGCCAAAGCAGGACTGCATTTGGACCTCTACAGGACAAAAACCATGACATTAAAATTGTTAAAGATTTTGCTTACATGGGTTCAGTCATCATTTCAAATGGAGACTGCAGCCAGGAAATCAAGAGAAGGTTGAGACCAGGAAGGGCACTAATGGAAGAGTAAGGAAAAGTCAGCAAGAGCGAAGATGTGTCGTTAGGGACCAAGCTAAGGCCATCCACACTCTGGTATTCCCAAATATTATGTACAAATGTGAAAGTGGGAATGTGAATAGCCTGTAAGAAAAAATGACTCATCTGGTAAGAAAAGATGTGATTCATTTGAAATACGAGGAGAGCTGTAAGGATACCTTGGACTACTAGAAAGATGAACAAGTGGATCCTAGATCAAATTAAGCCCAAATGTCATTGGAGGCAAAAGTGGCAAAACTGAAGTTACTCTACTTTGGGTACATCATGAGAAAGCAGGGTTCTTTTGAAAATATAATAATGGTTGAAAAAAAACAGAGGGCAGCAGGGAAAGAGAAAGACCAAATACAAGACAGATTGACTTAATAAAAGAAGCCACAGACATGAGACTGCAGGAACTGAGCAGTGCTGTTGAGGACAGGACATTGCGGACATTACTCATTCATAGGGCCACCGAGAATCTAAGCTGACTTTATGGCATGGAATGGACACGCACACAGCCTGTGAAAATCAGCAATACCACCACTCTCCTAGAAATCCCAATTTGAAACATTAGAGTCATAATTTGACGCCTCTGTTTTCTCTTTCCTTTCGTCTAACCAGTCACCAATTCTAAAATGTCACTTCAAACAATTCTTGAGATCATCGCTACTTACAGTTCCTTTCCCTCCTTATTTGCTTCAGGTTAAAAATGTACACACAGAAACACACACTGAAACAGATACATATACACATAGACAGATACAATAATTGAAAATGAAATTACATGCTGATCCCCCTGAAGCTCTCCTGAACTTGGTGTTTATTTTTTCCCTTCATTTTAATTTATTACTGCTCATTGTTTTATATATCTAAGGAGATTATCCTAGACAAGTTTTTACCTAATCACATCTATGTGAATATAATAACCAGTAGGAAATCGTATTAAATTCAGGCTTCTCTTTTTCTTAACGTCTGCTATATAAAACTGCAGGCCTATCTCTTCATAAATATAATTTCCTTCATGGCATATTTCTTCTCCAACACCTCCTAGTTGCCTATCATGACATGTCTAACTAAAGGCAGAGGCACTGTTTTTAAGAGTTCAGCAGCCACCACAGGCCTATGATCCAGAATGGCTAGTTACAACTTTCCATTCCAGTTGGGCTGTCTCCTCACAAGGCCTCATAGAGTGTCTGTCTAAACTGGAATACCTTCTTCTATTCCTCAATTATCCAAAATTTTGCATTTAAAAAATAGTTTTCCTATTTTAAAGAAAATTTTCTTAACTTTTAGAACTAAATTTATCACATTTTTCTGATATGAGCTCTAATTTTTAATATTTAAAAAATAAACATTTCTGATCCAAATCACATACATTAAAATACAGAAAATAAAAAATATAACAAAACATGAACAGTCATCATAATAGGTAAATATTAAATATGAAAATACTTTTAGTCCTAAATATCTCAAGTAGAAAATATATAAATAAAAACATATTATGATGGTAAATTTAGAAAATAAAAATTAATTGGTAAATAAAAATAAGTTCTAATTTGCAATTAGAATTTGCAAAACAAAAAAAAAATGTATTTGGTCAAATGAATATACAAACTCCTAAGAGTATATATGAAATAATAGCCAGGGTACATACCACGTTTACCAATAATCAATGATTTTAACAAGTAGTTTCATGGGGTCTGCTCTAAGCAGACCTGCTTGCTCCTCAATATCCTTTTCTTCCTGCCCAGAAAATTATATCCTTTCTGTCTAAGTCTGCTTCCCTACACATCTACCCTATAAAGCCTGGCTCCAAATACATCCTGTTAGAAAACTTTTCTTCATTATCATCTACACATAATGGTACTCTAAATTCACACTTCCATGTACTATATATTTTTTACATGCATTATTTTCTGCAATGAAGAAATGTATTTCATAGTTCTCATGTGGAAATATATAAAATAATGAAAAATTTTTGTTTTATAAAAGATGAGGCTAAAAATGAAAGCTGACAACTTTATTTGCAGCTCTAGGAAGAAAGTATCTATCATTTAAAAAAGTTCAAAAAACAAAGCTGGAAATCTCACATTTCCTGATTTCAAGACTTACTACAAAGCTAAAATAATCAAAACAGTCTGGTACTTGCATAACAATAGACATAGAGGCCAATGTGGAATAGAATAGAGGGCCCAGATAAAACTCTTTATATAAACAGTCAGATTGTTTTGACCAAGGTACCAAACTAAACAATGAGGACAAGACAATCTTCTCAGAAAATACTGTTGGTAAAACTGCATACCCACATAGAAGAAACATGAAGGTGGACCCTCACCTCACATCATATATAAAAATTAACTTAAAATAGATTCAATACCTAAACTTATAGGAGCTAAAACTATAAAACTTTTAGAAGAAAAGTTTTTATGAGAAAAGTTTCATGACATTATATTTGGTGATAATAACTTAGATATGACACCAAAAGCATAGACAAATGGTAAAAATAGATAAATTGGGCTATATCAAAATTTAAAACTTCTGTTTTTAATCAAAGGATAAAATCAATAGAGTGAAAAAGGCAATCTGCAGAATGGGAAACATATTTGCAAATTATGTATCTGATAAGGGGTTAATAGTCAGAATATATGAAGAACTCATACAACTTAACAACAATAAGAACCCAACTGAAATATGAGTGAAGGACTTGAATAGACACATATCCAAAAAAGATAAACAAATCCCCTAAAAGGCCAGGGTGCGATGTTCAAGATCACTAATCATGCAAATCAAAACTACAAGTAGATTCCACTTCACATCCATTAGGATGAAAACTATCAAAGAAACAGAAAATAGTTTTGACAAGGATGTGAGAAACTGGAACCCTTTTGCCCTGGAATGTAAAATGCTACATCTCCTATGGAAAACAGTATAGTGCTTACTCAAAAAATCAAAAATAGAATTAGCTTATGATCCAGCAATTCCACCTCTGGGTATATATTCAAAAGAATTTTAGGAGATATATTCACAGTAGCAGGTAGAAGCAGCAGAAGTATCCTTCAATGTATGAATATATGAACAAAAGTGATATACTCGCATACATATAAGAGAATACTATTCAGCTTTAAAATGTTAGGAAATCCTGTCACATGGATGAACCTTGAGGGCATTATGGTAAACTAGTCACAAAAAGACATTCTATGATTTCATGTACATGAGGTACCAAGAATAGTCCAATTCAAAGACAGAAATTAGAATGTTGGTTGTCAGGGACTGGCAATAAGGAGAAATATGGAGTTCTTTAATAGGTAGAGTTTCAGTTTCTCAAGACAAAAGAATTCTGAAGATTGTGCACAACAATGTGAATAGACTTGTAGGGGAGGGGAAAGTCATTTTCTCCACCTTCTTAGGTTTAGTACCTGGAATGTGCAAATTAAACTGACAAAGAAAGAGTAACAGGAAAAAAAGGAATATAGATTTTGTTTGATGTTACTATTTCGACTTTTATATACATGAAAGCTTTCACAGAATATAAATGAAGAACCAAAGAAGTGGTTAAACTAGTGCACTTAGATGTCATTTTAACAAAGAATGATAAATTGTAGAGAAGTGACAAGACAAAGGAATAAATGTCTGGGCTTTTAGGGGTGGTACAATGTGGGGAAATTAATGGAAGATAAGGGTTATTTAGTAAGGTTTAGTTTATACAGAGTCCTCTCAGCAACACCTTCAACTCCATTGATAAATGTTTTTCCCTTCCTAGTTCAAAAAAGAAGACACCTTCATGAAGATGATTTATGCCTTGCTTTTAGGCAGATGTCTGTTTTATTTCAATTGTTTTCAGTTCAAAATAATCTTTATGCCAAACTGGTATATCAGGGGGTGGTGTATTTTGAGCTCCTTCATACTTACTTAACACTACTAAACTATATATTTAAAAATAGTTAAGATGGTAAATATTATGCTATGTATATTTTAGCACAATTTAAAAAACTCTAAATAATAGTATTAGAAATTAACTTAAGGAGACTGTTGAGTGGAGTTCAAGTGTAAATGAAATTATACAACATGCTTTCTGCCTACAGTGGCATGCAAATGTGTCCCAAAGAACATACCTAGTAATGTTTTATTCAACCTTCACATTTAAAAGAAAAGTTCCAGTGTAACAGTATTATTGTTGCAGAGATAATGCCTATAATTTCCATCACCTTCAAATAGATATGTGTGTATGTGTGTGTGTGTGTGTGTGTGTGTGTGTATATATACATAGTTATATGCATTCCTAATCACACATAGACATTCTAACACATCACTTTTCATGTGGGTAGTAAAATTAATTCCACACATGAGCATATTATATACATCGAAATATTATAGAAATTATCTTTACAGGCAAAAATTTTGCCAGGATATAAAAACTGTAGTAATTCTCAAATTAAAATGAAAAGATGTGGAACAGAGATCAGAAATCCAATTAATATTCTCATTTTCTATTTCTCCTTTGTGTAATCAGTGTAACATTTATCATATTTTAATTTATGAGAAAGGCAACCCATATAAATGTATGGGTACACTTATAAGATTGAGTACAGAAAAATATATACTATGGTTTATTTCTGTTTTATGTAGTACGTAAACTCTTTGTCTTTGAGGGCAACTTATTCACAATTTGTATGCTGCTGCTCTTCTTCTACTAATAATGCAAGACTGCCAGGTTTTTGGCTTTTTTTTTTTTCTCTTTATCAGCTTGCTAGTGTGCATACGTAAGAAGCAGTTATTTGGTCTACAATATAAATAGTTGAAATAAATTTCCTATCTGCTCATTTTTCCCTGATGAAATATATTTAAATGCTAGTTGCATTATAACCTTCAAATAACTCAATAGCAGAACTTGAAGTGCTATTAGGTGTCTGAAGGTAAGTAAATTCCAAACATTATTATTTGCTTTAATTGTCCATAGCTTTTTAAATAAATATTCAATCAACAATTACTGTTAATTTCTTATTTAGAAAGAATTTCTGATTCAGAATAAAAGAATCTGATTGCTTAAAAAGTTACCTTGTTTAACACCCCCAACAAACAGCTAAAACATAAGAGCATTCCAAAGAATGATAATAATTATAAATATAAAGTTTTCACTAGGAACTCAGCACAATTCTATTTTTCCTTTGTCACTTTTGCAATTATTGGTGAGTTCATATAATATTATAGTTAATTGTTAAGGTAAATATATCGCTTTTGCTCCTCATAGTCAGGGCTTGGTATATCCATTTATGTTTGTTCTTAAAGCTATGCCTGCATGATGTAAATGACAAAGACTGGTTGATTGGTTGACTGATTAGTTGGTTTAACCAGTGAAAAGAAACAGGTTTTGAACTTAGACTTACTCAAGACCCAATAGCAGGCCATAGATATTAAACGTATGTGTCTTGGTTCCATAATTTGAGATTTTCTCCCTATTTACTTGAAAAATATCTCCACAGTTGGAATTTTGTTCCCCTCATTTGTTTTGCATTTAATACAATAGAGTCATGTATGCCCCTTGTTGATTATGATCATAGTTATAATATTTTCTCTGTTTTTAGGACAGCCTAGAGCATTGAATAACATTAGCTACAGAAACTTTAGCAAACCAAATTTGATTTTTGCTGACTTTCAATGGAAATAAAATTCAAATAATGTTTTAAAAAAATAATATAAGCACACATGCACAACATGCATGTACACATCTATGCATTTACTTAATGTTTGTTCTGTTACTTTTGTATAATTATAGTTTTATATATCCACAGATCTGTTATATTTCTAGCATTGTCTGTTCCAGTAACCCAGTAAATATTTAATAGCTCTGTATAGTAGTAAAAATAAATTATAATATTTAGGTGCTTAAGGTCCCCTCAACTTATTCTCATGTGAGTTTCTTAAAAAAGCTTTCACTCACTACTGTACTCTCTGTACCTTACCATTCTCTATTCTTTAATTTGTCCTAAGTTTCATGAAGCAGAGACTTCATTTTGTTTACTCTGTGTTCCCAGCAGGTAGAACAGTACTTGGCACATATTAGCATATTAGGTGCTCAAAAATAATGCTTTTAGTATCGTTTAATAATTTTTTTAAAATGTGGAATCCTCTTTCTCTCTCTTCCCCACCCCCTTCTCTAAATAATAACAAAAACCTTACATTGAAAACTAAACAAAATGATATCTACTTGCTTTCTGAAATATTTAAACATATGTCACTTTGTTTAGTTTCTAACATAAGATTTTTATGTTACTATTTGGAGAAAGACTGAGAGGATTCTTTAAAAACCACCTGTAATAGTCTTAATACCTAGAGTCCTAGAGCTGTGACAAAATTTTCACCTTCCAAAATTAAAATATTGATGAAGAAAAAGATGAGTAGCAGTTTATTTATTGTTTGTAATATCAAGGTTGTAATTCTAAAATTTGACATTTTTCTCTTAGTCTTTAAATAAAATATTTAGGCCCCTAAAAAAAAGAAATATTTAATCCCTATTTTTACTTCCAAACAATATAAATTTATAAAGTCTTAGAATCATAATTGATGAGAAATATACTAATTATCCTTAATGCTGATGCCTCAATGTATCACATTAATAATGCTTTTTCTCAAAGTTCTGACTCAGAATTGTATGATATTATATCATTTTTAATACATGGAAGATGGAAAAAGGAAAAAGAGGATTGGTTACCTCTATTTGGAATTTTATTTCTACATATACATATTTCAACCAAACTCCCTGAAACAGACTTCAACCAGAATTCCACAAACTGAAGGCTTTCAAGAAAGTGAGAAATATACCTTCAGCTTGATTGCACTTAATATATCCAAGTACCGTGGTTATTTGTGATACAATTACTTCATGTCCCTCAAATAATTAAAGATTATATACAAATGTGTATTACCAATATTAATAAGTTAATTGTAATAAGTAAATAAGTAAAGTAATATAAGTATTTAAAGATCCTTAGGGATAGACATTCCAGAACTTCAATTTGTCCTGATGTCTTATCACAATTGCATCCAAAAAAACCACTATTGTCATCTAGTCTCTTCTTTGTGAAAACATGGGGTATTTACTTGGCACTCCTTTGAAAACATCTTCAAATATTTGAGGATTGATATTAAAGTCAAACACAACATTAAACTATTTGGACAATTTTCTGAATTCAGTTAAACCAGTTTAAGAGAATATTCTATTAAAATATACTAAGATGTTTAAGTTAATTAACTAGCTGGGCAGTGCAGACAATTTCTAAATAAATATCAACACAAGTTTTCCACCAAATAAATTAAGCATTTCCCCCCCAAAATTTAAACTTCAAAGAAACTATTTGTGTATGCTCTCTTTTTATATCGTATATAATTTATATCAGTCATCATGGCTAGTTTAATGTGTCCATATCCTTTTTAAGAAATAATTATTAAAAAAAAGAAATAACTATTAAAAATTGAACTATAATTAATACCAACTTTGAAAAAAATGTTCTCTACATCAAATGAGTATTAATGGATTTTGATATGTCTTAAATAACATTTGGATATCTGATTCATGGGAGTGTTTTTCACCATCTGTTCCCAAGAGGTCACACAATTGAGTCATTCAAGATGACTTGCAAATGTCCCCAGTAAATATCACATACACTTTATGATTTATCAAGGAAATTTGGATGATATTTATGTCTTTTTGTTGTTGTTTTACTGACAGTGTACACTCTTGTGTAATATAAATAGAAAATAGAAAATTATTTTTTTCACTAATATTATTTCATAGACTATTTGCAAAATCTCAAAATTCAAGCAATTTTATTCACAGTAAGTATGGCATTTTGTGTACTTTTTAATACTAAGTAATTTGAATCATTCATTTTTAAAATATTGAATTGTTCCATAATTTAAGCCTTAATTCAAGTAACTTAATATGTTAAGTGACTTTTAAAAGAAGACATAGCATTGGCCACAACTATTTTAAATGGCTCTTCAATGAAGATTTTACTTTGTTTTTAAATGATGGTTTTTGTACTACAGCAATTATTACCTTAATCATCACAGATCTGATATAAAATTTATTTATGTTCTGATAGTTGAAAATAAAGATTTTTAAATTTTAAACTAGTATTTACATGGTTTTCCTGAATACCTAAGCATTACATTTACCCATGTTATCACAGCATGGTGTATAAAACAAAGTAATAAACACAACATTATAACACTATAAATTAGCATCTAAAATACTCAAATTATTCAGAAGAATACGCTTATTGTACTTTTGAAATTCAATGTTTCTATATTCATACAAACACACATATGCAAATATAGAAAGAATTACCTATAAAATTATTCAAGCCTTTGAAAGACACAAAAGAAATGTTTAATGTTTTAGCCATTTGCTGGGGACCAAAACTATCCATAATATATAGTTATTTGTGGTTTTGTGGACAGAGAAATTTCAAAAGCATACAAAAGTGTACAAAAACCAATTATCTAGCTACCAAATGAACCTTCTGACAATCCAGTCCCAACATCTCAATAAGGTTTCGATTACTGTATTTTGGGTTGATTTGAAATAATGCAGAAAGTATAAAAAGTCAGATTTAGTAAGATGATATTAACATCGCTATACTACTAATGTAATATAAGCCATTATATGTGGAAAACTATTTACATTAACTATGATTTTGTTGTACATAGAAAAATTCATTACATGTCTAAAAGAAAAACTTCTATTTGCAATAGAAGTATGTTCTGGGCCATACCTGTAAACTTGTAAATTTTCTAAAATCCCAGGGAATATCTTTCTGAATGCCAAGAGTTTGCATTATAAGGACTATATACTATGATGACAATACTGCACAAATATTCTAATTTTATGACAATTATTTAAAATACATTCAACTTTCTAGCGCTTGGTTAAAGTTAATCACATACAAGTTGAATTTTTCAACTCAGTTTTTCATCCAGTATTATTATTTCCAAGTGAATATTTCCCATGGCCAACAACTGGCCATTCTAATTATAAACAGCAGCATAAATTGCTGGAACCCATAATAAATAATTTTAAAGGGTCAAAGATCACACAAGCAATTGAATACTTTTATATTGGTATAGCAAAGCACATAGTTTTTCAAAACAAAGTGCTAAGAGTTTGGTATGCAGGCAAGAAAAACATCTATAAAGAGCATGTTTGCTCTGTATTTGGCAAGATAAAGCAAAGCAAAATAAAACAACATCTCATGAAGAAAAACCTGTTAGACTTGTGTGTTCTGTGGTGTTTTGTCAAATAACATATTTTGCTCTGACAGAGAAGAACATAGTTCATATTTATCATCACACGTATGCACAGTAAATTCTTGCTATGGTGTAGTTATTCAGAACCACATACTTCTAGAAAAAATAATCTGAGTTAACTAAAGTTCTGAGATATTCTGAAATATATAAGATCACATGACACATGTAAACTCACCCTTCTAATCTTACATCCGGCAGACTTCTGTTAAGGGCAATCAAATCACTGGCCATAAGGTTAAACTGATTGATTTTAAACAGTTCTTTCATTTTCTCCTGGTCATCTTTCGGAATCAGCACAGCCTTTCCCATTTCTCCTGGCCCTTCTTGGTTTCTTGAAATAACAGCTGTAAGACATACACAGGTACACATATACATACAAACACACAGATAATGAACTGAATAAATTAACTCATGTTAGATTTGATTTTCAAGTGTATTTTTTACATATACTGGCTTAATAATACAATGATCAAATCTTTATTGCTTACTTACAAACTATACACTGCACTAAAGAAACAAAGTATTTTAATTCATTAACTGAATGTTGCATTTTGTCTTTCAAGTCTAGACATATAATATGACCTGATTTATCATTAAGACTTAATAATCATGTAATAAAAACACTAAAATTTAAAACTTCTCTGACATATTTTTTAACATAGCTATTAGATAGGGATGAAGTTGAACACTGGGCAGACCAAGTTATACAAAATAAAAGAGTATCTTTGAAAATACACCGAGATCAATTTATTTTCATATCCAATTAACTGTTTTGCTATTTCACATATCTACTGCCATTATAACTTTATAAAAGCAAGAATGATTGATAATCTTTCATTCCCATCACAATTTGATTCTTTTGTCAAAGCATTATTAACTGAGAAGTTTGCTGTACTTGATAATAAATAACTATGTTACTGGTTTATGTATTTACTATACTTTTTATCACTAATTTAAAATGCACTCTTCCTATTTATTAAAAAAAATGTGTGCTGTGAAACAATCTGCTGTTTTCCGCTGATGGCAGCCTCATCCCTCACATGTTTACCAGCTCTCTTGATAGCATTTGTTTCGGCAAGTACAGCCCTATGTTCTTCTCCTACTGGGTACACAGCCACGCAATATTCCCTAGTCTTCCCTGCTGTTTGTGTGGTACTGTGAGGAGACAAATGGCATGTGCCAGTCGCAGGCCTGGCCACTAAAACTGCCTATGTGTGATTCCCCATCCCCTTTCCCTTCCTAGAGCAACTCTGGAAGCCACGTGTTCACAGACGGCAGAGTCATTACAAGAAAGCAGTGACTTGAGGCCTCAATCACCAGCGGAGGACAGCCATTGGCTGGCTGATCAGCTACTGTAATCTCCCCTTATGTGCAGTTTCACTTGCTGCAATTTCAATTATCTGCAGCTAACTGCAATCTAAAAATATTAAATGAAATATTGCAGAAATCAACAATTCCTAAGTGTTAAATTGTTACCCTTCTGAGTACCTCACTCCATCTCATCACACAGGCACTGATTGTATCATCTCACATCATCACAAGAAGAAGGCATGCAGCACAAGATAGTTAGAAAAGACCATATGAACATAACTTTTAGTACAGTATTTGTTATAATTGCTCTATTTTATTGTTAGTTATTGTTGACAAATTCTTATTTTGACTAATTTATAAATTAAGCTTCATCATGGGCATGGAATCATATCCCCAGGAAGTAAGGGGAGACTATTGTATACCCACTGCATAATTCACATGAGAGAAAAACAACTCTATTTTTTAAACCACTGGGATTCAGATCTGTTAACACCTGACAGCATTATTTTTGTTAGTGCACTTTTTTCTTCCCCCTTTAATCTGTGAAGAGCTATCAGCATATTCTGCTTCAATTCTGACTCGGCCCAGTGCCTGGCACTGTTCACTCAATCAATGAATAAATTGAAAAAAGGAGAAGGAAACCTAGTTTTATTGAAAGACTGATGAGCAGAGTAATTCAAGTAGAGGTTTTCCCCATCTCAGGAGGGCAGAAAATGACCTGCTGTGGTGTTTGAGAAGACGTAAAACCTCTATTTCATGCTTATTTTTCATAGTAAATGTTAGCCTTCCCTAGCATTTAATATTTGGGTTGAGAATAATATATGTATGTATTATAAATAAATTTATATACATGAAACTTATTTATAAATTTATTAAGGTCAGAAATTTCTATTGATAGTGGCAGATAATTAAAATATGTGGAGACTATGGTTTTAATTAGATCCTAAGGGGATAAAGAAACCACCATTTAAATAAAGCAAGCATGTAGTTAATCTATTTTTAATCCACAATGGTAACTTATAATGAAAATACTTTTCATTAACCATAAGAAATTATTATGAATAATAATACAAAATATGTCTGCCAAAATGTTGATAGCTATTAATTAGCCTTACAATCAGAGACCAGTTATTCTGCCTTTATTGTCTATAATTCCTCCTCTATAAAATATTTAAATAACTTCACAATATTCTTTAAATAAAATGTGATCTGTCAGTGGCATATGTTCTATAGTAGATGCTCATAGCACACCTTCCTATAATATTCTATACAAGAAAATGAAACATAGCTTATAAATTATGACTCAAAAATACTTTTCAAAAATATATTTTAAGGAAATATAGATATGCCTAAAATTTTACCTGTATAGGTGATTAAACAGTATAATGTGTTTGCACATCAGGCAAAAATAAACAATAATACATGTGGGGAGGGAGAGAAAGAGAGAAGAAGGGACAGAGAGAGGGAGGAAGGTGGAGGAAGAGAGAGAGAGAGAAAGAGAGAAAGAGAGAATTATACTATATAGAGGGCTGTCTAAAAAAATCTCTAGCCATAAATGCCTCTATGTTTTCATATTACATGGCTGAATACTTTCTGGACAGCCCTTGTATATGCTAAATATTATAGAAACTATTATATCTATACAAATAAAACAATGTAGTAATTAAAATTATGCAAAGAAAAAATTATGCTATGAAATGTGGAAGGTACTCATATACATAAGTAAAAAAAAAGGTTGTGAAACATTACAAAATAAGCCCATTTCTATAAAAAAAAAAGATAGAGTTATATGATATATATGATACTATGTCACCAATGAAGATTAGCACTGATTTGGTAGATTAGAGCTTTCACATTTTTAGCATTATCTGTATTTTTTAAATCAGTTCAACATTACCGAATAAGGTAATTTCAGCTACATATTAATCAAAAATCTGATTTTAGTGAAATGAATATAACCTGGCTTTCATGGTGACATTAAAAAGTGAAGTTAGTAGATATTGGAGGCACGACAAAGAGATCGGTGTTGGGTGGAGTTCCTAAATGAAGAAAAGCTTCTTAATGTATGTAAGATGGCAAGCAGGTAAAAGAACATCCATAAAGAACTGTGTTGTTTTCTAGCAGGAAAGTTGCTCACAGGAAATTTGCTACAATTTTCAGATAGGGAAAGCACTGAGTAGCTGAGCAAGGACAAACAGTAAAGTTGTTAGTTTCTTTTTAGGAATCAGCAAATTCTTTTATTAGTATAAAGAGTTTCACTTTTCTTTCAGTCATTCTTATAAAACATTCTACACATAAATTAAACCCAATGCTATCCTTATATTCAGTAAGAGGTTGTCTGGCACATGTTAGAGTCATAAATGTTTCCTGGAAACAATCAGCCCATCTTTTAAAGTGTTCACTAAGGTAATAAAATCATGTTGAAATGTGAAATTATTTCCTTCTGCATTAAGAATGAGCTTCCTCATTAAAAATATTTCAATGGTCCTGAACTTGCAATGGCTGTAGGAATAATGGTGTCAGTTCCAGCTTTGAATAGGAACTCTCCTCATCCCCCTTCCTCTGCCTATATCGACAAAACAATCTAATAAACAAACAAATAAAAATTACAATTAATTCTTTGTAAACAAAAGCACCAATTTTGATTTCAAGATGCTTTGGGAAACCCTTTGCAAGAGGACATCAAATGTGGAAAAATGACCATTTTAAAAAAGTTCCTTACATAATCCAATGCTTATCATAAACACAACTATTAACTTAGCATTTGATATATTACTCCATGTATGATTCATCAAGTTTGCAAAAATATACACACTTTGACCAAAAAGAAAGAAAAAAACCCCACAACCTAGTGTATTCATCTAATTGTGGAAGTAGAAACATATTTTTAAAACAATTTTTGAATATGACATTTAATTATAAAGCTGAAAAATGTCTAAAATAATCAAAATGTATTAACTTACATTAGTCACAGAAAATGTGAGTTGATTGTTATGAGTCTATGTTGGAAGTAAAAGATACTCCTTCACAGAAGTTCGCAATTAAAAATTGTAAAATAATATTGGATTAAGTGTGAGCAGAAAAATGAACCATCTCAAGTACTCTAAAAGTATTTTAAGTCATAAAATCAAATCTACTGCTAGATTGTGAGGCTTTGTTGATGGGAGCTGTGATGAATGTCTCTTGTTTATCCCACCAGGGCTTACTTTGCACCACCTCCAGCCTGCTGTGTCCTAGATTGCTAAACTCTATGTTCACACCAGGTTCCCTTGCCCTTTGAGTTTTGGTTGGGAAGCACTGGCAGGTATTAGGGGACAGAAAATTAATGAAGTTGAGGTATTTATTTCCCTGGTTCCCTTTCTGCAGGGAGAGTTGGCTGTCTCACTCACAACTATGTCATGGGGGATGTCTATAGCCAGTTAATGAAGGGAGAAACAGTGCAAGACCAGATTAAATAAGAATCTACCCTTTATGCTAGTACCAACTAGAAGCAGCTTCTTTACATCCCTACTAGGGGCGGTCCTGAAAGTCTGTGAGTGAAAGGAAATCCCTCTATCAGGCAGAACCTCAGGAGGAATTTTGATTGAATATTGTGTGAAGAGAGAAACGGCTTGAGGTAGGGATCTACACTACTCCATGAGCAAAAGTTAAGAGGTCATGCAGCTGGTGAAACACTTCAAAGAACAAGAATGGAAAATTGATGACAAGCTGGTCTAATGGAGGCATGTATGAGTGGTTTCCTTAAAACAGACATGATAGATGGCTAGTAATGTCCCACAATTTTCCAAAGAAGTCTTTCACCGCCGAGAAGCTGCTCAATAATCAGATGGATAACACTAGCCTCCCTATAGCTGCGCGTCACTTTTTTTTAGCTAATCTCTTTATTCTGTCTCTTTTCAGTTGCTCATGGGAGGAAAACATACTAATAGGCTAGGATAGCTCAAATGAAGACTGTATAGATTTGATAACATGAACTTCTCACCACGGTTTATGTGGTAATGGCCACCCAACGTGGTAAAAGCAGAAGACAACACAAAGCCATTCAGAAGGCACCATTTTTGAACAACTGGTATTCTTCTTAAAGGGAGAGAGATGTCTGAAATCCATCTTCTCTGGCCACAATTCTGTCAGCATCATCATTGGTAGACTTACAAAATCCTTATTTTCCTTAGATTTTGATATAGTTTCACTTCAGATCAGGGAAAATAATTTATGGAAAAAGAAATGTGACCTTGGCTCACCCCACAAATTCTCAACATATATAAGTAGCTGACTTGATAGAATGGAATAATCTGCTAAAGCCCACTGGAGCATCATTTGGATGATAAAACCTTATAGATTTGAGATGATGTCCCAAAGGATATTATACACCTTAAACCAACATCCAGTGATATTAGCATATCTCCTATAGACAGAATGTACAGGTCTAGGAATCAAGGAAGGGAGAATGAAACCTTTTAAGCTATAACTCATTGAAGCAATATTTGCTTTCTATCTGTATATCCTCAGGCTTTATGGGTAGAAGTTTCCACATGAGAAATGCTTCCACTAGAGAATACTATCATGGCTCTATTAAACTGGAAATTGATCTTCCTTTTACCTATCATGTGCTCCTCAAACTGTTGAACTTACTGGCAGAAAAAGAGGCTACAATAAAGTCTGAAGTGACTGATTGCCAACAAGAAATTAGAGTGCTGCCACACAATGGGGGCAAAGATAACTATTTCTGGAAACCATAGGGTGTTTTGTTTGGTTTTGTTTGTTTGTTTGTTTGTTTTCCTGGAGTGCCTCACTTCTGTAATATGTTGGGTAATAGAACAATGAGGAAACTCAATAAAGGCAGACCAATCAAAGGCTTATACCACAGGTTCAAGTAAAGAATACTCTGACACAGTTTAAGATACACTCTAAATGGATGTAGCTAAAAGAACATACTCATATAATTATCATCTGAGACAAGCTTGTTCAACTTGTGGTAATGTGGTCTGCAGTCTGCATGCCACCCAGGATAGCTCTGAATATGGCCCAATGCAAATTCGTAAACTTTCTTAAAACATTATGAAAATTATGCACGGACCTTTTCTTTTTTAGCTCATCAGCTACCATTAGTGTATTTTATATGTGACCTAAGATAATTTTTCTTCTTCTGATGTAGCCCAGAGAAGCCAAAATGTTGGACACCCCTGATCTAAGACTTCATGAGTAGCCACATAAGTCATGAGACTATAATAGCTATATTTTAAGTTAATTATAAATTATTTTCTCTACTTTTGTCTAGATTATCTTATATAAAGATCATTAAGGTTTGATAACACTTTAGATTTTGTTCAGGAATATGACTAAACTAACATCAATTCATAAGGATATAAAAGTTGATGGGATTTGTGTATCTTTTGTATCAGAAAGAATTTTTTTAAAATCTGGAAAAGAGAAGAAAAATGAAGAGAATGTACACAATTTTCAATTTATTCCTCGACCTACACTCTACTCTCATCTTTCTCAAATTATTCCTCAAGAGACTGACCTGTATAAACTACATCTGGACTTTATTCTCTGGCTTCAGATTGGATTTAGTCAATAAGAGTTTGGGCAGTAAAACAAAAATAAAGTTAAAATATTTACTCCCTTGGTTTTTCCTTGTGTATTAGTCATAAACTGGCTCTGTTTCCAAACCAAAGGCCACACTTTCTGTCAGTGGCCCTCTCCATAGAAATATTTTTTTAAAATAAATTTATATAATTGTGTCCTCCTCTCCCATTAAGGTCAAGGAGTAATAATGGCTTAACCCCTGATTACCAGCCCCAGTGTACAACCATCCCTTGTCACTTTTTCTAAACTCTGCTGACTCCTTTCTCAATAGCCCTGTGTTAATTATACTCTCCTTGCCACTTGCTGAAAGCATGGCATCAGTTTACTGATAATAAAAGAGTTTAGAAAGGTACATGGGAGCTATAGTGGATTCCCCACTTAATGGCAAAGTTTACAATTAAACACTTTAATTAGCACTTAATCCATCATTTTCTCTGGATTGAATTCCACTTTAAATCTCTAAAATACTAGGACTGAATGGAAAGTATTCAGCCATGTAATAAGAAAAATAGAGGTATTTATGGCTGAAATTTTTCCAAACAGGTCTCATACTTCCTTAAAGTTTTTATTTTCTTTTGCAGTTATGTTCTTCCATTACAAATGTATGAGCATGTATCTGAAATAAATTGAGTTTATTTGTTGGTGATTAATATAGGTATACAGAAAACCAAAAATAGAAAATTTTAAGTAAGGTAATAATGAAGAAATATTTTAGTATTTTATTTTTCCACCCCAGTTAATTATCTTGTGAACCCCTACGGTTCATCCAGCACATTTTGGATATCACTGTAGATAAAGCAGTAACATGTATTTATTCTTATCTCAAGACACTTTGCTAGATAGAAAGGCTGTTTATTCGTTTATCCGTTGTTGTTTTGTTTGGTTGTTATATAGGTACTATTTCACTTTGGCATTCACCTCTCCATAATTGCACAATACTAAAAAAATGAGAAAACTACTGTACAGATTTCTTAGGACAAAAATATGGATTAAGTTTAATTGATAGGTATGTTTTGCTATCTTTCCTGATAATCACATTGTCACATTTCATGGAATAAGGCATGTTAAGATATTGCTTATATGTGTGTATTCTGATGTGGGGTGATGAGTTAGATTGGAGAGAAAACAAAAGCGGAAACTGAAGTTAAGAATGGTGGGACAAAAGAGTGGAATTATGCCAGTGCAATTTGCTTGGTTTTATTTTAAATATTAATTTTATATTTTATTAATATAAAAATTAATGAGAATTTGTTCCTCAAAGTAATGTTAAAATGATGCACTCTCTATGATGCAAGAACATAAGATTAACAAAGGTTTGTAAGGTTTACATTTCACAATGACCAGATATAACCCTGAGAGGAAACTTGCGTATTTCATCAGTAAATTCAGAGAAATGAAATTATATCCATTCCTCAATTTAGCTGTCACATATGGGACTCAGAATTCCTATTTCGTAAATTATTAGATTTTAAAATCAGATCTTTTAAAGGAGCTCCAGCAATAACTTCAGGCCATCAAAATAAACTGATGTAAATTTGCTGCAAGAAGCCCCATAATGTGAACTGTAACATTTTGATAATTATTTTTTCATAGATAAAATCTCTGGTGGAAGAGGAAGAAACAGTCTAGTGTTCTATCCAAACTAAAAGCCAACCTCAGCAATCATGTATCTAATCACTACCTGCCTCCTACTGACACCCCTTATGCTTATGTTTAAGGTATTCCAACATTTTAATGACCATCTGCACAAACCAGCTGCTGATCTTTTTATTTACTCAATGTTATTTAAATCTTATTGCCTAACATTAATTTATATTGAGTTTTCCGTCTTCTATTGCCTGTGGGCATTTTCTGTTAGTTAACAGTAATAAAAACAACCAGGATACTAATAATACACTATAATAAAAGATGACTTTAACAGTCAAAAAATTAAATTGAATGTATTGACTAAAAAATGCAAATAAGCCATAAAAATTTCATAAATCTATTGTATACTACCTTTGCCCTTTATAAAATATCCAAATATTCTAGGAATTCAACCATTCAAAACATATTAAGACTCAAGTCAGTGTCCACTTAATAAGCATTTACATTTTGTGCCAAAGAAATATGACGATTCTAAAATTTAACTGCTGTCATAAAAATCAACACAATGTTCAAGTACTAGTAAGGTACATGTTTAAATAAACACACTCTTTCTCAAAATTCATCAGATTTATATAAAATATTTTCAAATGTACCATGGATTTTATTATCTAAACTTTGCTTTTTATAAAAAAAAAAGCAGGGGATTTTGGTTACATCATAAAGTCAAAGACATTCTTTGGGTACTTGCTCACATAGACAAGTTACAGATTATATTCAGTGAATCAATAAAAAATAACAGACAGTGCTCTAAGACTGAGGATAAGCAATAATCTTCTTTCTTTACAGTTTTCTCTTTAAATCCTTAATATTCTATCTCAGTCTTTATAAGTATATCTTACACCTGAAACTAATAGTAGTAAAAAACAAAAAATAAAAAGTACATCACATAGGTGTATATATACATATATATGCTTATATTTATGCAAAATTTTTATGTCAATATATATATACATATACACATATTTTGTGGTAATTTAAAACATTTCCTTATTGATACATTTTTCTTTTATAATATTTTATGATTTCTTTACTTTTTCATAACCACCTATGAAAGTGTTTAATTTTCATTACATATGCATTGTCAGTTTGAATCATACACTACTTAAAACGAAACCTATGTGGCTAAAATTTATTTTTAGAAATTCTGCACTCAGGCTTGATTTTCAAGGTATAACTAAATCTTTGAGAAATTTTTCCCATGAATTTATGTTAACCTGATAAACAAAAGAGCTTACTCTGACATAGTAGTCTTCCAATATTTAGTAATAGAGCTAAATTTATATAGGAATAAGTAGTAGCAGTAAGTTTAGAAAACAGCTTTAAAATCTCTTTATATTAGGGGTTAATGTCATCTGATAGTAATTTCATCACAATTTATGGTTAATAGCTCTTTATTCATGCCACTGAAAAAGAGCTATTAATTTAATATGTATCATTATAGTGTTAGATTTTCAGTTATTTTATATTTATTCTTCCACATTACTGGACTAATTTGAACTATTGCCTTTCCTAGTTTACAGTACACAGAAGTAAAAACACTTCAGAATTTTTAAAATTAGGTTTGTTTGGTTTACTTAAGTGCAACCATAGATAAGTGTTCTTTTAGAAGTGGCAATTAAGGTTGCTTATTGATCAAATTTTACTTCACCTCCCATTCCAGCACAGCAAAAACATTTTGCTATCCCTTAGATATGTTTCCTTTCAGCTCTGTCTTTTCACTATGACTGTATTATTTTATACACTCTCAAATGGGAAACCAATTGGATGGAAAGACTTAATCTGGATAGGTACATGCATGGTCTTTTAGGCCATATTGACTTGCATTCATGAAAACCCAGATACCTGTATAGCTTATAAAATTACAGACTCATATGATCTCAAGGTTGGAAATGTGTTTTGTCTGAATGCACAAAACTGTTTTAAATAGAAAACTGTTTAGAGCCAGAGTTTCTCTCTTTTACTTAGCTACTGGAGTTACAAAAGTAAGTGGAGTTTAGCTTGCACGTTAGTGTTGCAACTTTATCTCTATGATCTTAATATTAATTTATGATCATTTAAAAAGCTAAAATACATGTCTCCAGAGAAACAGATTGATGGGAGAATAGAGCAGGTAGAGTGATGCAGTAAAGTTCCTTTACATATCAAGCATCACACCCAACCAAACCGAATCAAATGATAGTAATAACTTGCTATTGTCTTGCCTATTCACCAACACAATGTGTTCACTCACTGAAAAATAGTCAGGGATTTCCCATCTTGAGGTGCTGAAGAAGGTACATTACCTCCTTTATAAGTAAGAACCAGAGATATTATGTGATGGCTTCTGCTCTTAAGAAAAGGTGTCCCTATAATTTTAGAGCAAGCTTTAAGTGGAGGTCCAAGGCAGAATTATAAAGTTTAGTTTTTACTATAATTCTTTTTGGTAAACTCCATCTTTATTGATCATTTTTAAACTACTCAGATGAGAAAAAAGGAAGCAGGGAAGATGGAACCAAACTTTGTCAAGTTTAACTGTGCAAGGTTCAGTGTGATATACTCATATTTTCCCATAGAGTACAACTCAGGAATTCATTGATTAATAATAATTTTTCTTGGAGTTTTCTTTTTTCTTTCTTTTGGTTTTTTCTCATCTAATGTGCCTTATTGTCATCTCTTTGCATCTTATACTATACATTTCATAATTGTGTTTCACCCACCTACAGTTTTCATTTCCTTCTAAGATATCCTTTCTTACAAGTATCACTAGAAACTTTTTCAATGGAAATTGTGTTAATGCTTAATAAAAACAATAACAAAACATGTAACAGTTTAGCTGTGCTCAGGTGCTAGGCACTGTTCTAAGCATGTTATATACAATAACTCATTTAAGATAATGGGTTGGTCCTTATTTTTCACCTTCACAATTTTATAGGAAAGACACAAAAATATGGAAAGTTTTTACAGCTTCCAAGTTTGCCTCATTAACAAGTAAAGCTTCAATTAAACCGAGATGGCTTAACCTCAGAGTTTGTTTAATTTACCAATATATATATATACTGTACCTATCCAAAGTCTCTCCAGGAAGGTTTAGTAGCATTTCTAAACCTTCTGTTCCATTGCAATCCAAAACTCAATTCAGAACCTGATCTAGCTGAAACTATGCTGTCTATTTTAAACCAATTTAAAGGCATTAAATAATTCTCAGAGCACAGTATCGTGCCTTTTCTTAATCAATTGAATTTAATCTCATTGTCACTGATTTAAATGTCTCTCTTTAATACTGAACTAATCATTCTTCATGTTAATTCAGAGAATTCACATCTGTTAAGAATAATTAAATTTTCCCTACAAGTGAGAGATACATTGCATTAAGAGAACAGTGTATATATATATATATTTTTTTTTTTTTCTGCTCTTTGGTATGTGGGCAGCTCTACCGACTGGGAATCGAACCCAGGCCACAGCACTGACAGCACCAGCGCTGAAGCCCCAAGCCACTACACCATCAGGGAACTCCCCAGTGTATATTTTTTACTACTACTTAATGCTAAGACTTTTCTGGGTTGTGAGAAAGCATAGGCAGTACATAGTTAAATATTTCACACTTAAGAAATAATTCTAATAATTATATAATTATTTGTGCAGGAATCACAGATTCCCTTTAGATGGTTGCTTTATTTGCATACTATTAGCTGGACACATGTATAAGTACAAAAGAGCACTTTACATCAGAGTTAGTAAATCAATTTAATACACAATGATCAACATTGTTGGTTCTTACTGCACTGTTCTGAATGTGTGAGCGTATTCCTCCTGGCTAGAAACCTGTGAATGGTGGATAGCTCCACCTCCCTCTCTTTTTAAAATCACATCCACATAATTATTAGATATATAGCTTCTCTATTTTCCATACAAATGAGATCATTCTCCTCTGGATGATAAAATATCTCTTAAGATAATAAAGTATATTCTAATTGTGCCTAAATTCAAATAAAAGAGAGAGAGAAAAAGAAAATCCAGATACGTTACTCATTTTAAGATGAATTTTTGGCCCTCATAGTTAAGATATATATTTTCAAAACTACTTTTATTTCAGTATCATTTAAATATAATAAAATACACTCATTTTATGTGTGCAGTTCAATGAAATTTCACAAATATACACACCCATTTAACCACCACTCCAATCAAAGTACTAAGAATATCCATTATTGCCGAAGTCCCCATTTACTCCTTCCAGTCAAGCCCACACAAATGCTCAGACTTGCTCATGCATGTCTCCTGTCACTGTAGCTAAGATTTGTTTTTATACCATTGGTACAAATAGAATGATGTTTTATATAGCCTCTTTGTCTCTGACGACCTTCCTCTAGCATATTGTTAAGATTTATCTATATTATTGAACATATCACTAGTCATTTCTCTTGGGTAAACACCTAAGAATGAAACTGCTGGTGAGCATATTTTTAACTTTACAAAAATTTGCAAATCTTTCTCCAAATCACATTACTATCAGCAATGTGTAAGAGTTACAGTTGTTCCACATATTTTACACTACTAGATATTGTTATGCATACCTATTTGGGCATAAAAATAGGTATGTAGTGATATTTCTTTATTTTAAAATATGTATATATGTATTTTTATTTAATTCTTTGGGGTGATGTTGGTTTCAAAATTATATGTTTCAAGTGTACATTTCTATAATACATCATCTATATATTGCATTGTGTGTTCACCACTCAGAGTTAGCTATCCTTTCATCACCATATATTTGAACCCCTTTTTTCTCTTCTACCACCTCCCCCCTTACCCTCTGGTAACCACTAAACTGTTCTTGGTGTCTATGAGTTTTTGTTTGTTTCTTGCTTTCAGTTTTCTATCCCACATATGAGTGAAGTTATATGGTTCTTGACTTTTTCTCTCACTTATTTCACTTAGAATGATAATCTCAGATCCATCCATGTTGTTGAAAATGGTAGTAATTCATTTTTCCTTATGGCTTAGTAATAGTCTATTGTGTATAAAAATATACCACATCTTGTTTATACAATCATCTATAGAAGGACATTTAGGTTGTTCTCATATCTTGGCTACCATGAATAATGCTTCAATGAACAGAATAGTAGATAATATCTTTACAGATAAATGTTTTCAGATTTTGGGGATAGATACCCAGAAAAGGAGTTATTGGGTTGTATGGTAATTCTAGTCTTAATTTTTTGAGGAACCTCCATACTGTTTTCTATAATGGTTGTACCAATTTATATTCCCATCAGTGTATGAGGATTTCCTTTTTCTCCACAACCTCTTCAACACTTATTCCTTGTCTTGTTGATAACAGCCATTCTCACAGGTGTGAGGTGGTATCTCATTGTGGTTTTGATTTGCATTTCCCTAATAGCTAATAAAGCTGAGCATTTTTTTCTTTTATTTATTGGTCATTTCTACGTGTACTTGGGAGAAGTTGTTCTGGTCCTCTGCCCATTTTTTAATTGGATTGTTTGTATTTTGTTGTTGAGTTTAACAAGTTCTTTATATATTTTGGATATTAGCCCCTTATCAGAGGCATAGGTTGGTAGCCTTTTTGTTTTGTTGACAGTTTCTTCTGTTGTACAGAAGCTTTTTAGTTTAATATAGTCCCATTCATTTATTTTACTTTTACTTCCCTTGCCTTGAGGTCAAATCATAAAATCCTCTTTGAACCCAAGGTCCATAAATTTAGTAAATATGACTTTTTTCTATGCAATTTATTGTTTCAGGTCTTATGTTTAGGTCTTTCATTCATTTTGAGGTAATTTGGTATATGGCAACAGTATATGTGTTTTTTATTTAGATATAATTGACATATAGCATTGTAATGGTTTCAGGTGATTGACCCCAATAAATCTAGTTAACATTCATCACCATATATAGTTACAAAAAATGTTTTTACTGTGATGAGAACTTTTAATACTTACTCTGGTGACAGTTTAAATATACAAAATAGTATTATTAACTATAGTTTCCACATTGTACATTACATTCTCAGAATTTATTAATTTTATAATTTTAAATTTGTACTTTTTGACTCCCTTCACCGATTTCACTACCCCTCCATCCATCCCCCACCTCTGGGAACCACTAATCTGTTCTCTGTGTCTTTCAGTTCTTCTTTTGTCCAATTTCAATTTTAGGTGAGATCATATGCAGTATTTGTCTTTTTCTACCTGATGTATTTCACTTAGCATACTGCCTTCATAGTCCATCCATATGGTTGCAAATGTCAAGTTTTGTTTCTTTTTATTGCTGAATAATATTTCATTGTGCATATATACCATTTTTATTAATTTTTATTAAATTTATTGGGATAACTTTGGTTAGTAAAATTATATAGGTTTCAAGTATACATTTCTATAATACACCATCTATATATTGCTTGGTGTGCTCACCACTTAGAACCATATGACTTCACTCATATGTGGGATATAATTCTGAAGGCAACAAACAAATAAGACAAACAAACAAAGGAACAAAAAATCTTAGATGCAGACAACAGTTTAGTGGTTACTAGAGGGTAAGGGTGGAAGAGGGTGGTAGGAGAGGATAAAGGGGGTCAAACATATGGTGATGGATATAGTGATATTTCATTGTAGCTTTATTTAAGGATAAATACACTTTTATTTAAAAGTTTCCTATTGTTTTATAAATTGTAAATTTTTAGACAAATAGCATAAGTGTCTATATTTGTCATCTTGATCTCCAAATATTTGGAAATGAGGGACTGTAGGGGCATCACCAGGGAAATAATCACTTCCAACTCCCTACACAGGTCTAGGGAGGACTTTATAGAAATACGCTTTATGTCTACATGACACAAATTGCTTTCTACAGGCTGACATAATAGAAGCTGACTTATCCATCTCTGAGTGTCAGTTAGTCATGTTCCCATTTCCAATATTTTTTAAATCAGAAGTTTCTATAGACACCCTTCTTTCATAGACACTGGGGTAGCTTGTCATCCTATTATAGAGTTTTAAGAGTTCTTTACATATTCTGGATAAAGTCCATTATAAGATATGTGTTTTGCAAATGTTTTCTGCCACTTTGTGGTATTTTTTTCCTTTATAGGATCTTTTGAAAAACATTTTTTCATGAAAGTATAGAATAGTTGAGTTTATTTTTGAAGAAAGAATTCAGTCAAGAGACAGAGTTTGTGAAAGTATAGGATAGTTAAGAATTTATTAATAAAGAAAGTACACTCCAAGACATGGAGCAGGCTGACCCAAGAGAGGGAAGCCTGAAAAACATAATTTTAAATTTCTATTAAGTCCCACTTATCAATGTCTTTTTCTTTTATGATTTGCTCATTTGCGTCCTACCTGAGAACACTTTACTAACCCTGTCACTGAATTTTCTCTTATATTTTCTTTTATAATTTTCATAGTTATATTTATTACATATAGCTTTATAATTCATTTCAAAATAATTTTGAATAAGTGTTTAGATTAAGATTCATTTTTTATTTTATGTCTGCATAAGGATAGCCAATTGTTTTCGCACCTCTTGTTGAAAGACTACCCTGAATTACCTACCAAGGTTGCTTAAAATCAACTGATCAATAACTGTTTTTCTAAAGTAATAATAGCAATAAAGTACTAGGGGATTATAGCACATAGATAAGTTAAGTGAATGAAACCCAATCTCTATTGTCTATAAGACACCCACTTTACATATAAAGATTCTGTCAAGTTAAAGCTAAAGGGTTGGATAAACACAGATCATGCTAACACAAGTGAAGAGAAAGCTGGATTAGTTGTATTAATTAGCTGAACTTTAGAAAAAAAATTACCAATAATATCAAGGGGTATTACATAATGATACAGTGGTCAAATCTCCAAAAAGAGCTAACAATCCTCAACATGTATGCACTTAACAAAAGAACATTGAGATGTAACAAATGAGTCAAATCTGATAGAACTGCAGGAAGATATAGACAAAGCTATGTAATTGGAGATGTCAATACCCATCTTTCAATAATTGAGGAATCTAGCAAGCAGAAAATCAGTAAGAATATAGGTGACCTGAATGCCCTATGAATAAACTTGATCTAGTTGATATTTATAGACTACTCGACCTAATAACAACAGAATGCACATTCTTCTCAAGCTCACAAGGCAGATTCACCAGGACAGACCACATTATGGTACATACAGTTTTTTAAAGAATAAAATCCATACAAAGTATGTATTCAGACCACTATGAAAATAAACTAAAAATCAAGATGTATAAAACTTGTATTTGGAAAACTGTAAGACTCTGATTAAACAAATCCAATACAAAAATGAATGGGAGATATTCCATTTTTATGTACTAGAAGACTCAATATTAGTAAGATGCCAATTATTTGTAAATTGATCTTTAAGTTCAAGATGACCTCCAATTAAAAATCTCAGCATATTATTATAGCTATCAAGACATTGTGATATTTGGTAGAAGAATAAACACATAGGTTAACAGAAAAAAAAAAGAGAATTCAGTAATAGATCTAAACATAGTGAATATATCTTTGAAAAAGGATCAAAGGCAATTTGAAACAATAGTCATTGTTAACAAATGGTACTAGATAAACTGGATATATTTATGAAAAAATTAAGTAAATAAACCTAGACACAGACCTAACACAATTCACTTAAATAAAAATGCAAAACTATAAAAATTCTAGAAAAAAATAGAAGAAAATCTGCATGATCTACCATTTGATGATGAATTCGTTGACATACCAAAAGCATGATCCATGTATACAAAAAATAGTAAGTTGTAATTAAAATTTGAAATTTCTGTTCTACAAAACCATGTTGAGAGAATGAAAATCACTGACAGGAAGAAGGAATTTTCAAAATATATATCTGATACAAAATATATGTCCAAAATATACAAAGAATTATCAACCTTCAACAATAAGAAAATAAATAACCTAATTAAAAAGTAGGCAACGTATCTGGACAGATTCATCACCAATGAAGGTGCAAGATGACAAATAAGCATAAGAGAAGATGATGAATTTCATCTGTCATCAGGGAAATGCAAATTAACAACAAAATATCATTACACACCTATTAAAATGGGTAGAATCCAAAAACTGACTCCAAAATATGCCACTTGGCATACTGATTATTTTGAATTAAAGTTACTTGAGGAACAGCTGGTGCAAGAATGATACTCTAATCATCCTTTGTCCCCTTGAAGGTAGAAAATACTTCCGTCATGTAAAACATACCCTCCCCATACCAGCAGAGAGACAGCCTTATCACCAGAAATAAGGGAATTTAAGGCTGAAAAGTCTGTATAAACAAACCTTATCTCCTCACCAAATTTACTACCTTAGACCCAAACTTCTTTGTATTGTCAATTCTTCACAATTTATTGTATCTTTTTCTAAAAGGTCATAAAAGCTTCCTGCCTGTGTCACTTTGAGTCTCATATTTTTAATGGGGTTTCCATACATATAGAATTCAATTTGTTTTTGTCTTGTTAATCTGTCTTATATCAATGTAATGGTTAGACAAGCAAAAAAATTAAGAGGACAGAAACAAAAAGTTTTTCATCCCTACATTTACTATAAATTGATAAATGATTCAGTGTCAGATGTGGTAAAAAAGGAAAGGTGTTGAGAAATTATTATATATGAGTTCATAATGAAATCTATATATACATACTATAATTAAACATACCACTATTTATAGATTTGTATATTTAACATTTAATTAGGTAATATTATAATGTAAAATAATAGGACTGATAGTGTTTATTACTGTTAAATCTTCTCTAAAGGCCATTTTAGGAGGAAGAGCTCCTGAATGTTTTGAATATCATCATTAAACTAAGCATATAGTGTCTTACTATAATAATATATGTAAATGATACTGATCTTTATTGTTGATCCTATGAAAATAATGAATTGCCATTCTCATTAGAATGTTTAATGTATGCTTTTGGTTTTGAAAATCAACGTTTTTTATTTTACATTCTGTACCTCATAGCGAAATTCAAAAAATGATAGCCTTAAAACCAAACCAACCAACCAAACAAACAAACAAAATAACAAGAAAAATACCCAATGTAGTTAGTATTTAATTTAACCAGGATACGTTTCTTTAATGATATATTTAGAAAACATTACCTATGTAGGAATATACAACTAGGGCCGTCAGGTAAATATCAGGATTACAAGAACATATAGTTTCATCTTCTATTTTGAAACAACCTCTTTTCCTGGATAGTTCTGTCAATGGTCCTCAATTTTCCTGTGTGGTCAATTTTAAACCAGTGTCTGCAGAAGCCCTCTCATTCAATTAATTGCTAAATACTGTACATTCTACCTTTACAATCTTTCTCATTTATTTATTCCTTTCCAATTGTATAGCTGCTTCACTTCATCTGATGATCTACTCAGCAAATAATTATTGAGTGTTTCCTATTGGATATGCATATATTAGAGAAAGAAATGATGAATTTCATAAGATGCAACTCTCTCAATAGGGATGACTTCACTTTGCCACCTCGTAAATACATCATTTTTCATGCTTCCAGTTGGCTCTCTCATTTGTTCCTTTAATATCAAATGTCAGGTCTACCATGTTAGTTGTGCACTGAACGAGAGTGAGGGCTTGACTGGGCTTCAGGCACCAGAAGAGGCTCCAACATTCTTTTCCTTTTTGCTTCCTTGCCTCATCAATTAATCAAGAAAATATTCCTGTTAATTTTCCTAAATACACACTTGAGCTGTGTTGTACAATATGGTAGTCACTAGTCACATGTGGCTATATAATAAAATAAAATAAAATAGAAATGTAGTCCCTCAGTTGCAGGAATCACATTTTGAGTATTTAAAATTCACTTGGGGCTAGTGGCTCCTGTGTTAGACAGTGAGAATTTTAAAATGTTTCCATCATTGCAGAGTGTTCTATGGGACAGCACTGTCTAGATTCTCTAAACTGTTCCAAAAATAATTTTGTTGTCTTGTCAAAGTTTCTTGCAAATGTTTAAAACATAAGGTTTTGTTAAGCTCCTTTCATTTTTTGCTAAACAAAGGTCTCATTTCAAAGGAACATACACAGCTTAATAGTTACTATTCTAGGCATGTTTAATGAAGATTATGAGTAGTGCATGATTTGATGAAGGTTCAATAAGATAAAATTAAGTTTAAATTCAGAATATTCTGGAGATGTTTCAATAATTTGATTTTTTAAATAGTGTGTATTCTCTTCCATATTACGTTTATTAAGATAAATACAGAAACAGTGCTTTTCCTAATTCTGATTTATCTATAACATTTTCTTTTAAGTAGAATCTGTTGCTGAACAGAAAATTAACTTTTCTTTCATCCTATTGGCACAGCACATCATTCGACTATAATAGCATTTCTCATATTCAGTGTCATCCCAGAGGTTTTGTGTTATTGCTTGTTTTTATTTATGTGTCCATCTTGCCTACTAGTTTATAAAGTACTGGGGAAGAGAGAATTTCTGAGTCTCTGTTTCCCCATAAAACCTAGTAAAATGCTTTGAACAGAGTAAGCACTCAATAAAACTCCACTGAAACAATAATCTAGCATTAAATTTGAAAGAAAATGTGTAAATGAAAAACTCCCAGTGAAAACAAAGTCTTCTTGTAATGGCACAGAACTCAGCATGTGATCTGCTGTGCATTTTAAGGCTTTAAGAAATATTTATTTACTTACTTGTTTTCTTATTTACTTATGTTGATACCCTGTGCCATTTTAGGTAGGTCTACTTGATTCTCTGATTAAGTTAACAGAGCCACTTGGTTCTCATACTAAGTTCTGTCATGTAGTTAAATATCTCTAAATAAAAGTGCTATTTTAGCCTGAAATTGCTAACACGTTTTCTATATTTTTTAATTCTTTAGACCCATGCAGGGAAGAGGGCTGCTATTTATTGGTATTCCTGACAGTCACTGCCATCAACGACTTGATAATTATGCCACTGATTTTGAATTTATCCTGGAGGCAATAAGAAGTTATCAATAGTATTTGAACTACATGGGTTAAGTATAGAATGTTGTGACTACTCAGTGGTAGCAAATGGAAAAGTTGTTTCTAATAAAGCTGAGAAGCGAGAAAATCAGTTGATTATATATTTAAGAGATGATAAACCTCTCTGTGTATGCAAGTTTCCAAGTCTCTGTATATCCAAGAGATGAGACTTGAAAACCATTTCAGTGTTGAGGCACATTTTTGCTATTATATTTTTAAGTGAAATTTAGATTACTATAAACCATTTCAATGCCATTTCCCACAGCCAGTTGGAAAGATGGCATGCCTCTTATGAACTTTTCTGGTTCATAAAAAGTGTATTTGTCTCTTTTCTCCACTCCACTAATTATGCTAGCTGGGTATGTTCCAGAGCCAGGAGCCAGAAGGGGAGTCAGTATGTATGTAATACCAGGAATGGGGTTAGAGGAGGTGAAAACCACTACCCAGAACTTGTTATTTTCTTTGGATATGTTATATAAATTCCACTGGAAGACTCAAAATTTTTTTCAATTTGTTTGTCTTAAGAAAATATGTTATTTTATTAAAAGCCATAGCTTAAGAATACATGTAATTCTTCTTTATATACTACACACTAATATACATATATATAGCTTTTCTCTGAGCTGAAAGAAACCTCGAATCATTATTTTATCTTGCTAATAAAAAACATTACAAAACTTGTTTTAGAGATATGGTATCTGGAGAAAATAAAACTAATTTTTAAATCTACATATTTTGTAGTTTTAGGAGCAGATAAGCATACTTTGCAAATAACAATATTCAACTTCAAAGGGTTTACGCTTAATCCTGAAATCTTTCACAAGGTAAAATATCAAAGATATTATATTGAAATTTATAAATATTAAAGCCAGTGTAATTTTAAACTATGTGAATTATTTGATTTTCTAAAATGTATTCAGGTAAATTATGCAAATTTTAAATTAGCCTGTAAGTAGTCTCCAAATTAATTACTTCTTTTCTAAGTTTAATAAATAGAACCATTTGGGACACAGCCCATGAATAAACTAGAACTGCATTCTATTCAAATAGTAAGAGAGAAGTACTGTTTTACTTTTTTTCTTCTTACAAAAAACCATATGCATTATGTATGATGAAAGACATTTTAAGACAAGGATGACTTGGCGGGGGAGTGCAAAAGTTCACTTGTTTTTGCCAATGACTTGAAAGAAAATATTAAATTAAACCTTTTAAAATTGGGTTTTTGGCCCTTCTTTTTTCTAAGCAACACTTTGGCTTCTAGTGAAGCTCTGGTAGCTCCTTTCAGATTAATCTTTTCAAAATATGAAATAAAATGTATAAGGTTAAAATAAAAACTAATTACATTAAAATAGTTATCAAGCTAGTTTTTTAAAATTTGTGATAGTCATATAATTTTTCTAAAACATATGCTATGATTAGTAGCAAATCCAGTAACTAATAATTTTGAAGTAGTATGAGACTAAATGATACTTAATGATAACATCTGCACAATAAGGTAACAGCTGCAAGAATCAATGAAAGACATAGCCATTAAAGTCTCAGTGAAACATTAAATTGGCTGTACATAAACAACACAGGTCAGATTTATTAAGTCCTGGACATGTGCAAGAGGAATTTTTACTTCAAAAACACTTCTCACATCAATCAGTTATGCATAAGGTAGAGTTAATAAAGATATTCATCTTCAATATATGTTTTTTATTGTGTTGAAACAAAATATGTTGTGCTTTTTAAACTAAACTTGGATTCAATGAAATAGGAATAGGTATTGAGAAATTAGCTTAATGAGAAGCATTGTGTAGTGACAAAAATAGCAACCTCATAAATTGTTTTAAACATAAAATTACTTTATTTATCTTTTCTTTTTTATCCAACATATAAATTAGTGCTTTATAGATACAGGTTATGTAAGACAGAGTTCTGAAAATGAAAATATTGAAGATGAGAGCAAGTAAGAGACAGAAATACTTAATAACATTTAAACCAAGAGAATGTATTAAGTGAATAATATTTTCCTTAAAAAGTGAAGTCAGTCTGCCAATTAAATATTATACATAGCTACTCAGTGCCAACTTAAATACTGAAATTTATTTGGGGAGAGAGAGAGAGAAACAGAAAGAGGGAGGGGACAGGAGGGAGGAAAGGAGTCATAAAGGGAAAAAAGAGACAGATGGAGGAAGAAAAACTGATTATAAGATTATAATATACATCAATTAAAATGGAAAAAATTATAATTTTTATTTGAAGAAGTATATTTTTCTCAACCAAATACGTCTTCAGCATTTATGTGAAGTGAGGCAAGAATTACTGGTGGCAAGTAAGTTTTGCATATCTGTGATCCTATTGCGTCTTCGCACCAATGCCTTATTAACCCTAAGAGTCTACGGCGATAACAGATCATTTATGTTCAGGCTGCACAGCATGACACCAAGGCTTTGAGCACAGCTAAGCACCTCAGAGGGGAAGAGAACACGGACCAAACAGTTCCCTTTCCGAGGGCACGTTTTGCCCTTCTCATTGAGAAGGCACTCCATTTTGCTACCCTGGAAACTGCCTGGTGGCCTAGTTTTATAGGAATTTGTCCAGCTGGCTTTGACGGGTTGCTGAAAAGAATAGAGTTTTACCCAGAAAAAACAAGCTTGTGAAAAACAATAATAACCACTTATCTACACAGAACACGTGCCCGATTTTGAAGGTAGTCTACATTAATGAACTCTGAGATAACTCTATGCAATGTCTTGGAAAAATCAAATGCCAAACTCCAAACAGGTTCTTGATGTGGGAATAAGCAACAAAACTACCACATAAAAAGATCTTACTTTTATAAGTCAAAAGGCAGTTCAATTTACTGCCTTACATGGTTATATTTATATACCACTTTTATTTAATTTACAGGCAGTTTAATGTTGTTGGGGCATGTTGTGGGAGTATTTAGAACAAAATTACCTGGGTTTGACTTTCGTTCCATGATATCCCAATTGCATGCTGAAGTATATGTATACTGAGAAAAGATATTCACCATATTATCATAAATTTTCTCATTTGAAAAATGAGGAAAATAACCTATGAAACATCTGGAATTCCCATTAGATTCAAATGAAATAATAGCTGGCAAAATGCTTTAAACATGACAGAATGTTTCATAAATGATTTTATATATTTATTTTTATTTAACTATTTCATCTTTAATGTGGCAACTCTTTTAAGAAGTCTATCCCAAACTCCCAATTTGGACTATTTTCCTTCTTTGTGGTTGCATAGCACCCTGAGCAAATATTTACAAGAATACTTACATAGCTAATTCATCTTCCTCACCAAACACAGAACAATCACGTACTCTTCATTTTTGTAATGGTAGAACATAGTATATTAGAGATACTAAGTTAAAATGAAAAATGAAAAAACATGTTTGTCTGTAGTCTTTACAAGAATTACTCATATTTTTTGCATTTCTCTTAATAATCTCTGCAATCACTGATGTTTTGGTTAGAGATATCCCTAAAAAAAAAATAAAAAACCACAAAAGAAAGAGATAGAAGAGAATCCTCTACCCTCAAATAGTTTATAAAAAATACAGTTTCAAAGAAATATTCACCATATACTGCCTATTTCACATCTCATTTTCTTCACATTTTATTTCTTCTACAATTGAGATTCTATTGCAACATAAGTAGGACTTTATTATTTTTATTTAATAGGACATGAAATCTTTTAAGCCCCTAAGTACTTGAACTTATATTAAAAATTCTCTACTTAGTGCTTTAGAAGTGGATGTGTTAAGCATTCCATAATTATTTTTTGAACAAGCACACAATCCAGATATTTGCTTGGGCACAGCACAGAAACCAGAGTCACCTTTCTCTATGTGGAGTCCTCTCACGCAAAGTACCTTCAGCTGTCTACACTCCACAGTGTTCCCTGCACTGATACTTCATGACTATTACTTAACAAGCACATGCCATCTATTTTTTTTTTCATTTAAAATTATGTGTTGGTTCACCTGACCTCACATTACTTGCCATCTTTAGTGTTGATTATGGAATAAACAATTTTCCTGTGGAACCATAAATTTCTTTTAGTCTTGATACACTAAACTAGCCTCGAAGTACACTCCTAGGTACTCTGAATGCAACTTCTGATTCCAGCACAAATAATTGTACATGTTGAATATTTGGCTATGCCAGTACAATTTCAATAGTAACAGTTTTCAGTTTATTAAGTTAATTGGGGAAGATATTTTCAGCATTCCGGGAAGAGATTGACTATATGGAGCATGCATCTCAAATTGGGTAGTTGCTTTTAAACTCCAAAACATCCAGATTATAACAGACATTTTGCATATATCATTTAGTCTAGCAAAACACCTTCACAAAAACAACAGGGTTTTCTAATGTATACAAAATGTCAAGAATTTGCCTCAGATAGTCTTCTTAATAATTTTAATTAGTTTTTATTTTAGAACCAAATTGGTTTTAAAGGGAGCAGTGTAAAGTAATTCTTATTAATATTAATACAAAATGAGATCTATCAGAAATGAGTACAGTTAACTTGACTCTGAGAACATTCAGAATTTTTCACAGAAAGACTCAGGCCTGCACAGTTGTAACATAGACTATCAAAGTACCAACTTGAAACCATCTGAGCAACCACACACAACTGAACTACAGAACATTTTTTTCATAACCATGAAATGCCTCCACTGGCAGCAAGATTCTCTGTACTCAGCTTGTGATACCTGGGTTACCAGACAGGGCTTCTGCCTATCAAAACTCTCAGGATGCCATTAAACATCTGATTAACTGTAAACAGCTCTGTAATGTAAAATAACTTTTGTTATAGACTATTAAGCTATACACTGGTTGCTTGGTCATTGTGTCATTAATTAATATTTCAATGAATATTTAAAATTACCTCAATAAAATAAAAAAATAAAAACTTTTAGTTTAACCATTATGTGTCATAATCTTATGACTATAATTCTGAGGAAAGAGTTTATTAACATTTTTAAAAATGAATTACATTATTTTAAATGATTTAATACCATAATATTCTATTACAAATGATATCAAAAATGATATGAGCATTTTGATAATGGCCTTCAATTCCTTTTAAAACTGTTGAAAGCATAAGTTTAGTGATAAAATATAATTAGAAAGTGTGATGTATGCTATAAAAATGATGAAAGGTAATAACATTTCTTTTATTTAGCATATTTTGTAATGCTTAGTCCAGAGTACATATATTGATATGGTAATTTTTTCAGCTTATGATAATTACTTTCGGTCTTGAGTTTTGAGTCATCATAACCAGTATCTTCTACAAGTTGACCACCTTTTACATATGGAATAAGCTTGCCCTTTTGTCTTTATTCTAACCAGTAATGGAAGTAGATTAAAAATTGAATATAAATAAAATTTATTAATAAAATTATATAAATATTAAAAATAAAACTAACACAGTTTAACAAGCTAAAAATAAATAAATAAAACTATATAAATATGTCACTCAGCCTATGTTGCCTTATTTTCATTCCAAAGTGGAGATCTCAAAAAACATATTATGAGAGATTTTATCAAATATCTAGACTATAGTACTAGATTTCAAATATGGCCTTATCAGTAAAACAAGAAAAAGATTCAGTTATTACATATCATTGCAATACTATACTTCATGCAGTGTAAGATAGTTAAGTAATTAGATATGTAAACAATTTTATGGGGACAATGGCTGGCTCTTACTGAATTACCTTTTTGCATTCTTGCTAATAATATTGATAATTCTGTATATTACAATTAGGTCATCTCATAAAATTGGGAACACTAAATAATTATGCAAAAGATTCTAATGAGAACATTGTTGTTTTCTTCCTTTATAAGAAAAAACCTACCCAATATGTATTATAGAGTATATTTTTTCATGTTGCATTTTACATTTTTAAAATTTAAAGTGGTACTGGTGTATATATACATTTGTATTGGGTAATTGTGACATACATGTTTGTGCAAAATAGAAAACAGTGCTATATAAGTGAGTAGGCTAAATATAAAATATCCTAATTGAGGAAAGTTATTTTTATGAAGGTAAAGGATATTTGAGTTGACTATCCGGAGTGATTTCCTGACTATGAACAATAAATGAATTATAGAACAGCTTCCTGAGACTGTGGAAGAAGCTCAATTATAGAGGTTATTTTAAAATAGACTGGGGAAAATGCTGAAGGTACATTTTGTAGGATAGAAAATTTAGGTTTTCAAAGTATAGAATGAGTAAATCAAGTTTGGTATTTTTTTTATGGGCTTATACTTTGAGCTTTCATTGATAAAATAAATTTTAAATTGCCGATTGCCAGCATTTCTCATTCCATTCCCTCAGGTCTGTATTGCAAAAACTCTATTCCAGACACCAGCTTAGAGGTCTGGGCTTAGCCCTTTGTCTAGCCTTCACTCATAGGTATGGCAAGCTGAAAAATACCTGGCAGCCTAAGAAAAATGGGTCTTTATCACATGTGCCAAACTCACTCATAAGGCAAAAGTTCTATGCTAGGAGTGAAAAACCAACACGACTGGAAGCTACCATCCCTGCTCATTGTCCTGCAGGTGAAACAGGAGTGTCACTTTGACAGAAACAGACCACTGTCCTTCCTTCATCTACAGAGCAGTAAGGAACAGAGATTTTGCCCAGGGGGTAGGTAGGCAATAACAGAGAGCTCCAAAGTTCTATCCAAAGAAACCAACCTTGGAGCAGTGTAAGGATGATCACACCTAAAGACATCCTCTGAAACAATGGGAATTTTGAAAGAGAACATTAAAAGGAGACAGAGAGCTCCAAGAGAGTAACAAGCTAGTAGACCAGCTACAGCAGGGCTGCAGAAGACGTCAATCGCGGTCCACTGGTGGACTGCCAAGCAATTTTAGGGTGACCTCCGGAATTAAGAAAAAGGTGTCATAACAGATGCCACATTACATCAGGATCCAGCAGATAGGCAGCGAAAGGTAAAAGAAACACATTTTTCCCAAGTACACATCCAGTTGCTAGAGACAAAAATTGGGTCTTCATAATTGAGGGGACTGTATGTACTTGAGCCAGACACATTAATAGCTAGTTAACTGTGATACCTGGGGAAAATTAGAAGTAGCTCTTGCTGGGAAAAAGTCTGCCCAGGCCTGAGCTACAGTTTACCACAAGAACCATGTAAAGACAGTCAAGTAAAGCCCTTCTAGGTTTAGAACAAATTTCAAAGACTGACCTCTCACTTTACACCTGCGAGGAACCTGAATTAAATTGGATCACTCTCTGGAGCAATTTAAGACCCTGGGCATTTTTTAAAACAATAGAGCAATCAGCTGGCAATTAGTGTGGAAGAATAAAAACAGCTCTGATAATTTTGCACAAAATGCTTCCCAAAATTGTTCTGATATTATATTTTAAAACAAGCACTGTTACCTCTATTTTTAAAATGTGTATAAAAATATTAACTGTGTATAGAATACTTTTCTAGAAAACATGTACAAATATTTTTTTTTTTTTTTTTTGCTTTTTGGTATGTGGGTTGCTCCCTGACTGGGAATCGAACCCAGGCCGCAGCGCTGACAGCGCCAACGCTGAAGCCTTAAGCCACTACACCATCAGGGAACTCCCTGTACAAATATTTTTAAAATATATAAAATATGGAAGGTTAAAATATGATTGATAAGTAAAAAAAGTAGTGTCTAAAGCTAGATAAAATTAGAAAATAGGTTTTTTTCTTCATATCTACTAAAGATAAAAGCGAAGGGAAGAAACTAGAATATAACAAAAGGGATGAAGGCCAGGGTTACTCTTGCAAAATCAATTAGAGATACAAGATCATTGTAAACAGTACAGTGTATAGGACACAGCCTGTGGCCACTTATGTTTAATACATTTTCACAATGTGGTAAAACTTTTCACACTTCATTACAGTTATCCATTTATAATTATTTATTTATAATCTACTCCATTCAAGAGGATATAAGGCAATCTGCATATATAAAAATATCTGATGCAAAAAGCATTAATAAAAGTGAAACATAGTAAGTAGCACAAAACCATAAATAATTCCTGTTAAAAAATACTATAAGGTTCAACACAATCATGAAATTGGGATACTGATCTATTTTTTACTATTTTAGGACAAAGAAAAAGAAAAAATATGAATAGTTGCACATTTTTATACCAAGAAAATTATACTGTTGCTCTGAAGGTCAACCTATTTTATTATAGCACTAAGGGCTTGATAGAAACATCTCCTACACATCGTTATTCTGAAAATATTGGGTAATAACAGGAAAATGGACCACATGTGTAGTGACATCCTAGATCAAATTTATCAAATTTGAAAATTATTGAATTTATATATTTTTTTCAATTATTATAGGGAGCACATAAGTAAATATATCAGAAGAATACTCATCAAACTAACATAAACACACTTTAAAGGAATAAAGTCTCAACTGTATAGAGTCAGAAAGTGGTGGTGGTAGACAAATTAATAGCAAGACCTAGACAAGTCTTGTAATAGATTATAATATCAAATCATAGTCTCATTAAAATAAAATAAATTTGAAGAAACTCTAATATATATTTGTGAAGGTTAAAGTTTAAAAGTTCCATAAAAAAGGTCTTTGTATAATCAGAATATAGTAAGTGCTATGAATTCTACACATGTGCTTTCGATTAATATGCAATATATTTTGAGACTCAATTCAGACTTAAAAAAAAAAATCATGTCCCATACTTTTTATCTAAGGCTCCAGTGATCTGTATAACAGTCTGAAAAATGAGCTTATGGGCTAATGATATATGTAACATTGTTAAAAAAGCATTTTTTTGGACAAGCAGTCAAGGTTCTTCAGTAGTATAAAATCTGTACAATGTCAATAATCCTCACTTCCTTTCAGATAATAACAATTTATCTTTTCCTTTTCCTTATCAGGAATCTAAATTCACACCTGCCAACTGATATAAATAATTAAATTCTCTCATGAAAAACAAATGATGATGACAGAGTGCATGTGGTGAACTAATTACATCTATTTCATCAAAAATAAGACTTAGATTTTTTCATCCAGAAAGATGTTTCACTTGTGTACAATGGTATACCTATGAGTGTATTCCATCTTCTTTAAATAACAAAGTTACTTTCTTGAGGGCATCAATCTGTTGCAGACATCTACATTACAGTTATAAAATTTTAAGATACAAATAAGTACACCTTGCTTTAGCAAATATTTAGTTCCCAAGTTGTAATTTAATCAGTTTTTTTCTGAATGTTAATCTATACTTTAAAGGATCACTAAAATAAACTCAAAGGTAACTCTGTCCAGAAAGTTATATTTATTGGGTGAAAAAAAAAGGCAGTGTTCTAAATAAAGATGAATACAATCAAGTTTATGCAGATGAACATGTAGAACACAGATTATATTTATAAATTCGGAAGTACTCATATCTATAGCTAAAACAAAGCCATAATAGTTTACATAGAGGGATTTCCCTATGCAAAGAAGATACACACACACACACACACACACACACACACACACACACACACACACTTACATAGACATCACTAAAGAAAAAAGAAAAAGGGTAAGGCCAGTTTCGCATTATAGCTTCCTGAAATGTCTAATAGGCAACAACCACAGTATATCTTGGCAATGTATGCTTCTAATTGCACTATAAAACAAACAAGCCAAATTATGAAGTACTTAAGAAAATATGATTTCCATAAATAAATTCTTACATTCAGAAAGTGGGAGATGAATCACATTTATATCTAAAGTTGTGTGTGAATGATGAGGAAACTGAGGCTCAGAGTGTGGATAACTTGCCTGAAGTCTACTTCAATTAAGTGATGGAAGCAGACATCAAAACCAAGACTCCAGGACTCTAAAACATTCCGACCCTTCCTTTACAATGCACCTTCATCACTTAGAGCACACAGACTTTCACCCTCCTGTCTCCTAAAATCTTAATGAATTTTCAATGAAGCCTCCACCTGTATTTTCCTCCATTAGTGCATATGAATGTAATTATTTCTACAACTAGTTTTTGTGAGGCTAAGCTGCACCTGAAAACAACAACCGTTCACACTAACAAACAAATCCTTCAAGCACTACTCTTATAGTTTTTATTAAAATCATAACTGTACTTTGTTTTATTCAGCAATTAGTACCAATCCCCATTTACAGTTGTCACCTTTTCAGGTGCCACCTTTTCAAACCCAATCAAAAAAATAAATATTATTTTTTCTCTTGCAAAGCAAGGATCTAAATCAGTACTTTCTTCCACTGAGAGTGCTTTTATCGCTTGAACTTAGTCCTGACAAATATTTCTATTACCTTAGCAAGGAAGGGGGTTGAAGAGGGAATAAGGCAGTTCAACAGGAATACAAATATAAAGCAATTCTGTGGAATTGGGTTCTCCGGCATTTTCATTACAGAAAATCTTCTGTAGGAACAGGCATGGGACCAGTAACTAAGCATGACCTTAAAATTACCTGAAAGCAATTAAATTGCCTTAGTGAGCAAGAAAAAAGTAAACAGTGACAAAAAATACAGAAGTTTCATTCTTAAGCAATAAACCATGTGAATGTTCAAAATTGATGTTGTGGCAAATAAAATATAAAAGATTTCTAAACAATTTCAAATGCAATATTACTGATAATTGATCTATGTTGAGGAATTAATAAATAACATTCAGAACATTAAAGGAAATCTCCATAATACTTGAACTTTTTCTTAGGCAATACTGATACCATGAAATCCTATCAGAACTTTAACAACAAGCTTCCCTCCTACTTTAACCAAAACAAATATCTGTGTTATAACTGACATGAAAGATGGATTTGTTTTAAGGCATGGGTTTTTCACATATAAGATAGAGGTAAGTGAAACCATTAGTTTTATAGTTAGCAGTTTTAGAATGTAATATAATCCCTTTAAGTGTATTTAAATAATTTAGGGATTATATTATACCTAACTTAAAATTAATTTCCTAAAATTTAGTGGGCTTACCTTACTTTTCCTACTCAAAACACATCAGCCTAATTTTTATAAAGCTCAGGTAGCCTTCATATAGTAGAAACTATATAAACCAATAATCTTGTTAACCAGTTCAACAAGTTTCCCATGATAAATTAATAATTAGTTTATTACAGAGAGAATCTTCAAAAAAGCTGATGTAAGAAACATAATAAAAATGATTTGCTAATGTTTTTTAGCCTATTACAATTAAAAGTGACATTTACAGTAAAATATTACTTTTGAACCATTACTATTTGGTACTCTAAAAAAAGCAACCAATAGGTAGTATTTAAGCTAAATCTCTTCTACAGTGAAAATTGAAAAGTATGTATATGGTATTCCAAAGGCAGCCTATTTACATACAGGGTAACTCTCCCAAACTCCTTTAATCTGCCCTCCACGCCCACTAGACTGACAGTCTCCAAACACCTTCAATCTCTGGGTTGAGAACATGGCCTTTCCCCCTTCCTATTGGGAACGTCAAGGCTGAGTTAGCCCCAGCACTGGCAATCTCCTCTTGATATTAAAGCCTGATTGTCATCCCCACTCCGACAACACTGCTTCTCACTTCTTCACTTTATCAGGGAGTACACTAGAACTGCTGCTACCGCCACATTAAGGGAAATGGCAGGTAGGATGTGGGTATCAGATGAGAGGACACAAAGGCACTGCTTAATTCCCAGTGGTACAAATCTTTACAAAGGGGCGAGTCCCAAACAGAGAGCAGAGGACAGAAGGAAGATATCTTTCTCAACTTTCGAGTTCTCCTTCAAAGCCAGTTCCTCAAGGAAGCCTGTTTTTCTCCAACTCATAGAGGTAAACAACAATAGCACTTATTTCTTAAACCAATCATTTGATATTTATCTTTTGTTCCTTTGAGGAAAGGAACTGTTTGCTACTTGTCACAATATTCATCATAATAGAGCCGCATATGAGGTATGCTCAAAACACAAGCATCACTGCTAATTCAGAAGGTCAGAACATCAAAGAATTTTAGACATCAGTATGTTTAACAACTTTAATTAAAAAGTGAGGAAACAGAGGTACACAGAAATTAATAGACTCAACAATCAAATCAGTTTTCAAAGTTTATGAAATGTAAGTGCAGAGATTTTTAATGCACATAGAAATCCTAACTACTCTGAAACATAAGGTAAAGTTCTTGCTTTGCAGATATGTAGCATCAGGCCAAACGTAAGTTCAGTTGTATCTTTGTTTTCTCACCTTAGGTAAGTTATTTACCTCAGCTTCATTTTGTACAAGATGAAAATAAAATTCATGTATGTTGTTTTAAGAAATAAGAACTTATTACACAGACATACACCATAAAATCATTACCAAGTTCTTTTTACCCAGGGAATCTATTTGGAGAGGGAATAGTAAAAAGATTTCTTGGTTTTAACCAGAAGTTAGGTACTAATAACCCATGTTATCTTAGAACAAACTATCATATTTATAACATGTTTAATAAATCTTTCAGTTGTATGGACAGGAAATTGCTTGAATTAGAGCCTAGAGACTAAGAAAACCCAATGCTTAAGCACAATTGCTTTATTGTGGTTTGACCACAGTGTCCATTAAAGATTGAGGCTACTCCATACTGTAAACACCAGATATATTATCAAAGCATAAATAAGATAAATCAATGGTCATTTGGCAATGGCCTACCTTCAAAGCAAACTACATTTGGATCTCTGATAGCATTCCTATCTATGGGAAATTACTCAGTAATATGGGAAACATCACTGCAGTAAGGGGTAAGGGAACATAGTTTTAGTGGGGAATATCAATAGAAAGTATTTTAGGCTATGTTTGAGGGAATCTATAACCTGAGTTTGGGGTAGGAGTATCTTTGGAATGATAATATAGGTGCCTCATAGGTCATTTTTCTACTATCACTCACTTGTACAAAGGACTAAAACAGACCTCTTTGGTACTGCTACATAAAGGGAAATGATGAGCAGTGATGTGGATTTTCCGGCAAGAGAACACAAGGACATTGCTTAATCAGAAGCGATGCAAGTCATTATAAGGTGAGTCATGAACAGAGGGAGCCACGGAATAGAGAGCAGGTAGTAGGCTGAAAGAACGCCTGCTCCTGTTCACGTCCTCTGTCCACCTTTTAATGGGGTTGTTTTCTTGTTGTTGAGTCGTACAAGTTCTTTATATATGTTAGATATTAGACCCTTATCAGATGTGTTGTTTGTGAATATTTTCTCCCATTCAGTTGGCTGTCTCTTTGCTTTGTTGATGGTTTCTTTTGGGTCGGGGTGGGGGGAGAGAGAGGGGGTAGTAGAAGATGGAGGGGGAGCCAGATATATGGTGATGGAAAGAGAACTCACACTGGGTGATGAACACACAATTCAACAAAGACGATGAACTGTAGAATTATATACCTGGAACCTATGTAATTCTTGCTAACCATTGTCATCCCAGTAAGTCTAAGAATAAAAAAAAATATTTAAAAAAAAGAATGCCCACTTCTATTTCAACAGGACAGGTTTGTAGGCTAATATTGAGATGGTTTCAAATGTCAATAGGATGTAGAAGGAAAACAAGAGTTAAGAAGTCAAGGGAAGGGTGCTTGGGTAGATAGAGATAGGTATCTAGAAGTGAAGGAGAGATTTACAGATAAACGAGAATGAAGGTTTCATAACTTCCCTGTGCAATTTATGTTAAAATCAAATGGATTACAAGGATTCCCCAGGTACATCCAGACAGTGAGGGCATGAAATGCAGTCTATGAGTACAGTGAAATCTTGGATGCACAGCAACATCAAATATGATGCTAAATGTTTTAATGTGACCACATAACATGACAATATATAAAAAGTCCCTGCAAAACACCAAAATTAAACTTTCTTTAAAATCCAACATTCCTTCCCTGTCTCTCAGAGAATAAATGTGATACTCTGCCTAAGGATTCAGGACACCAGTCTCTGAGTTTATCTAAGAAACTGAAAATTTTCTATACTGATATGATGAGTGACATTTTAGCTAGCACAGGGTGCCAACTCAAGGTGGAGCAAAGTAACTGAAGTCATCCTGCTTTGATAACATCATTTGAATGGCCAAAGCATTCGGAAGAAAGTAAATATGCAAATGCCTTTCGTATGGAAGGGTGCTTTGGGCTCTGTACATCCTGAAATTGGGCCAATGTTAATATGTCAGGAGAATCTAAAGAGGGTACCCAAGTTAAAAGTCAAGTAAACTTTCCTTCCCTTGACACCTTCTTGCAAGGTAATTGTGTGTTTAAAAGACCTTGAAGAGCAAACATTCTAAAACTTTCTTCCATTGATTGCTGGGTCTCCAATTTAATCATATTTACAGATTGATATCCTAGCCCAGGTACATTTTAACTTTTCTGTATTGCTTCTTAGCTCTGTTCCCTTTATTTCCTTCATTAAATGCTAAAAGAAACGCTTCAACACCTTCCTCTTTTCCTTCCTTTTCATCCATTGCTTCATTCAGTCACCAGCAGGGAGGACTGGATGAGATTAGCTACAATGTAGCTCCTGCTCAGTGAATTTTTTGCGGAATCAGTAAATGATGCAAATAAAGCAGCCAAGTTGCCTAGATGAAGGTTTCCACAGTCCATCTTCTGCCTAGCACTCTTTCTTGAAGTGATACCTACACAGGTCAGCAACTCTGTTAACTAAAGGCCCTATCTGTCTATCCTTTGCATTGCAATCTGTTTGAGAGACACTTTCCTCTCAAGGACATGTGTGAATCTGCAATGACCAAATCATTTTAATTTGCTCTACCTAACCACACAAATTCAATACATTAAATGTAACTTCTATATATGGAAATTCCAAGATTACACCTGGAATAAGTGAAGTATATAAACAAATAATATACTAAAGATTTGAAGCTATTTAGCAAACCAGATGGTAAAATCATGCTAGTCAACGAGTTAGAATATACAGCTCCAAATAAGCAGCATTTCACTTGTAAATTTTAAAAGATTTCATTTTATTTAATAATTATTTTCTGATAACACTAATAATTTTTACAGACTATTTTAAAAATACCCTCAGTTTAGAAAAAGAAACAAAGTCACCCATTTTCCTACAACACACTTTACAACGGATGTTAACAATTCAATACATAGTTATATTTCTTTCTACTCTTTTAAAATAGTGATCATTCTCTGTTTAACAACTTTAAGAGTCCTATTTTCACTCAACATTGAACAATATTTCTTATGATGCATTAATGGAAAGCACATTTTATTCTAATTACTATGTGAGATTCATCCATGGGAACAGATCATAATTTGCCAAATCTTTCATTATTAGCTTCAGTTTTTTAATATTAGAAATAATGCTGTTAGAAAAACCTTTCATTAAAATTAATGAGTATTTCCATAGAATATTTTCCTTGATGTCAATGTTAGGAATATTTATAAAGTTTTACTCTATTATTTCAGATTACTTTCCACAAAAGTTGTGTCGATTTAAACTCTCACTGGCAGTATATGAGAAGGTTCATTTAACCACTCCCTCACGAATACTGAATGTTATATTTTTTTAATCTTTGCCCATTTGGTAGATAAAAATGGTGTTTTATTTTAATTTTAATTTAAAGAAGATTTTATTCACAAATAGCATGTAATATATTTTGTTTGTTCCCTATTATTTTATATTTCTTTTGAGAATTACCTCCTTATTTCAGATACTATGATCAGTAGAATTTATGTTACACTTTTCAGTTTTCCAATGTGAAACGCTGGGTATAATCTAATGGAAAACTTATAAATAAAAGTCATACCAGGACAATTAATGAGTCTGGTAAATTCATAAAAGCTTATTGACAAACTTCCCTAAAGGTTTCCAGTACACGAATAAGCAATGTTAAGATTAATGAGGTTTTGTCCTTCGTATACTCAGCTGCATTTATACATTCCTTCACTAAGCACAATAAACAAGGACACAGAATCTCAGGTCTGAAAATCTTGGTCCTTTTCATTGTTACACTAATCAATTCTTAGTGTAGGTTTTATTAATCATTCTACTCTTGCTAAAAAACTTTAGGACTATTATATGTCATCCTCTAGGAATATTTATTACTTTAAGTGGTTGATAAAATCAACTAAAATAGAACAGACTTAAGAGACCATCTTGGAAAACATTAGTAAGTTTCACTTGCAGATACAGCATAGAAGCAAAACCAACTTACAAACTTACAGTGCCTTGGAGGGTACTCGTACTTCATGTATTTTGTAGCGACGCTTCTATAAGTGTTTACATGATTAGTATCCATTACCCAAACCTGAAAAGCCCTTCATTACTGCTCAATGATACAGTTTTATAAAATATGTCTCCAGGTCAACTACTCATCTTGGTTTTCATAGATTCGTTCCCCGTTAAAATGAGTCCATGCAATCTGTTTTTTGGTTTAATATTTATCAAAGACAATTGGTTTGGGCAATAAATTATACAGTTGTCATATTTATAAAATATTATAAGGTGCTAGGTGATTTTTACTGGATGTAATTTATTTCCTATTATTGGAACACAGCATAGTCTCTAAAACCAGAATACTTAGGCTTACTTTCCAGATCTACCATTCACTAAATCTCTTAGCAAGGGTAAGTTACTCGCACTATCTGTATCTCAATTGTCTTATTTATAAAATGTGGAAAATAATAGTATCTAATGTGATGGATTACAGTTTTGTTGCATTTGCCACCATTCCTTAAGAGAAGGTAATACTTTCCATCCTTTATTGAAGGAATGACTGATCTGTGATTGTGGTGCTCCTGCATATGGAAGGATTATAAATCCACATCCCATTAACACAGGTTTAACCATTTCAATTATTTTGCTCAAAGTAATGTGAACAAAAGTGATGACTATCATTTATGTAGAAAAGTTTTTAAACTCATCCTGTGGTTCAGCCTCCTTCCTTCCCCCTTGTCATAAGATTCACAAAATTCCCAGTAGGGACTAATCTTTCAGCTGGGGTAGATCAGAGCTGCAGTTGGTGAACAATATATATGCAATGTGAGCAAGAAATAAAATTCTGTTGTTGTAAGCCTCTGAGATTTGGGGGTTGTTTGTTATACTGGCATATCTTGGCTTAACTTAACCAGTATATTACTTGAAAGGGTTGTTTCCAGGATTAAATGCATCAATATAAATACATAACATTTAAAACAATGCCTACATAACATTTAAAACAATGCCTAGCACACAGTAATTAATATCTAAGTGAAGATGATGATTAATTATAATACTTAATAGTTAATGAAGGCTTTTTAAATTGTAAATGCCCTGTGATCATATGAAACAATGTAAAGCTCATTAATAATATTTTTAATAAAAATAAATAAAAATAACATTAAAAGGAAAAATTTTGTTCCAGTACTAAACTGACAATAAATATGAAAATACATTTATATTAATAGTTACAAAATTTCTGCAGTATATTTTAGAGCTACATATCAATAATTCTAGTTTCAATATTTTTCTGGGTAAGAAATTATGAATATAGTCTATAATTGAAGAGTACCTATTCCACATTATTTACAACAGCAAAATATTGAAACTATGTCTAATCTTCAATAACAGGAATTAATTAAATAAATTATTATATAGTGGCATAGTCAAATTCTACTCAGGAAACTAAAATTGTTATAAAGGAATATTTTGTGATACTTAAAAAGATTAATTATATATATGTGTGTGTGTGTGTGTATGAAGGCATTATATTATAGACATAGCTATTTTAAATGGAGTATACAGAATCTTCATTTTGGCAAAAACAAATACATAAGGGTAACTATCTTGCCTTTTACATTTATTTTCAAATATTACATGCATTAATTGTATAATAAGAGAAATAATGTTAAAATCAAGCATACTAGGTTTTACTTATTGTATGAATATGTTGAAACCTAAGAAGGAAAACAAAAAATTCTCATAGCAATGCAGTACAACAGAAACAGCAAGGACTCTGATGTCGAAAATACCTACTGAGTCTCAACTCTCTTACTTTCTGTGTGATTTCAGCAAAGCTGAAATTCAGTAAGCCACATTTTTCACATCTATAAAATTGTAATAGTACCTACCCACTCTGGTGGTCTGTGTAGAAAGGAAACAAAATCATGTATGTGAAAACTTGATTGCTCTTGATAAACATTACCATCTTAACACCCATTCATAGCATTATGCTACATCAGTTGGCTGATTCTCTAGGCCTCAAGCAAATAAAATCTTTCTTCTGTTCTTTGGTTCATCTACATTCTTTCATGATACAGCAACTGAATGGGAATTGCTATCATCTCTTTCCCTTATACTTAGTCCAGGGACTGAGGGACTCTAATACTTCAATTGGTGATAAAATAGCTAAGTGTGAGACCTTCTTTTAATTACGCTGTATAACTGCCATTTTTTACTTTTAAGCATAACTTATTTAAGATAATAATGAAACTTTATGCAATTGATATATTTGCAATACTTATTAGAGCAGCCATCAAACCTTTAGTCTTATTGTCTTAATAATGATTAAGGACCCAAGGAGCATTTGTTTGTTAGGGTTATATTCATCAACAATATCATAACACAAATTAAAAATACAATTTTAAAATTCTATTTATTTTTGAATGTAAAAATAATAAACCAACTGCATGGTAACATAAAATATTTAAATTCAAAATAAATACATTTTCTAAAAACTGCAGAGAAATTGACATTTTTGTGCATTAAAAATATCTCTTTACTATCTGTCTCAATAGAAAGCCTGCTGTATTCTCTGTATGACTTTAAATTCAATCTGTTGCAATGTGGTTTTGTTACATTCTTTTGCTTCACACATACATTCACTTGGAAAGCAGAATAGTATTTTTATAGCATTTTCAGACCTTTGTAATTACTCTACTTTGATACTACATTAAAAGTCAATAAGTCATAGTTTCTTAAAGGTTACTTGTAATGTGGACAGTGAAGCCACAATAATAAATATTTCATACTTGACTAATTTAAATCTATTGGTCTATATTGCACTTTGATTGGGTTTTTAATCTATGCATAATATTGTAACACCGTGTATTATAATATCTTGTATGGAAAATACTGGTTCACAGTGAAGAATATGAGTTTCACAAAGTCTTTCATGTTTCACTTGAAAACTCAAGTTTTGTCATTGGTAATAAATATTGTTACTTGTTTTTTTTTTTTTTTTGAGGTGAATGACTCACTTCATATGTCAAGTTAAACGTGTGTGCTAAATATCCAACTTGATTACCCATTGTTTTCTGTCATTCATTCAGTTAAAAATGCTCCATAGAAAAAGTAGCTAGTTCAACTTAATATTCAAACAATTGTTCTAGAGCTTTTATCTAAACAGCCATAGCACAGACAACATGAAGTCACAGTGCTTTATGTTACCGCCCATTCCATCGTCAGTGACATGTACTGACTGCCTTCAGTCTTACAAAGGCATTCGCAATTGTACTCACTATTTGTTGTCTCTATCAGTGCAAAAGTCAACAAAGCAAAAAGAAAAAGACAAATTTAGTATTATTATGAAAAAAAAAAACATTTGACCTCATGCACCCTATGATCAGGTCTCAGAGATCTGCAGAGATCCACTGACCACGATTTGAGAATCATTGACATAAAGTATATTCAAGTCCTGGAGTCATAGGAATGTTTGTATATTCTTATTTCTCTGAGGTAGTTTGAAAATGGTTACAACTATTTTATTCTTTTAGAAGAGATTTCTCATGTCTTCATTAAATTGTGTTATCCTGATAATCAGTGAATAACATTCCCCCCTCAAAAAAGAAGCTGATAGAAGTTTGCAGTCTCATCACCCCACTTTATTTAAATGCTGAAGTTGCTGTCCCACCTCTATCTGCTATAAGGTTTCCTGGGGGTAGACAGATTGGTAGCCTGTGTCTTCTGCTACTTAACACCTGGCAACTGGTTCTGCAACACATTTCATATTCTCTTTGGTGAAACACTGGTACGTGAGGGAGCATTAAACAAAGTCTAGATGTAAGCTCCAGAAAACTACTAACACTCATAAGCTGTAGGGCTAAGTTGTTTTGAGCCAAGTCTTGAATATATGGTAATGAAAAGAGAAAAAGTTGCAATTAGCTCCAGTCTCTTTGATAGTAAACAATAGACTATAAGCTATATGTCAATGTTTACCATCATAGACATGAACAGCAGTTTCATAAAAAGTCTTATGTTCAAAATGATGACTATACACATATGTAAGTGATGCACAACTGATTTTTGTTATTTGCAATAGTTACATTCTATAAAGTTGCTGCAAACACTGGATTAATGAATATCATCTATGGCTCTTTGAGGAAATACAGGGTTAGGTTCCTGCAAACCTTTGGTCATAACACTTCATCATCCAAAATGCTATTTGTGTTACATAGGTTGGTTTACCAAAGTCTTTATTAAAACATGGCAGTCATATCAGCCTTAAATATCTGCTGTTCCACATAACACTTTTCCTGTAAAATATTCACCATGCATTTTTAAATTTCTCCTACAGTTTCCTATCTGCAAAAGCTGCCTCCCCTGCAAGTTAATTATTTTTTCTGTTATCATTCATTGAAATATGCAAGCCAGTCAGCACTAGCTGAGAAGAGTTTAGCATCTTCTTGATACTGGGAAGCATGATGATAAATTTCTTTGGCTATGAACCTCACAATAATGCTATTCACTATGGTTTTTATTGGTTGTTTCTCATGAATCCACAAGTTTAGCCACTTTCTGTCTTCTCCATAGTTTCATCCTACACTATAGATGGCAGTTTGGCACTTTGCAGAGCAGCCTTATGTACAAATTAAGAAATTTCCTCTTCTTTTTTCTGGATGTTCCGTATCATTGATTCATTAACATTGAACTTATGGCCAGCAGTGCTGTAACTTATGCTGGAACAAAGCTTATCTAACACACATAATTTCTTCACAAGGTACATCACAGTCTTCTTGGACTTAGGAATACTTCATAGCACTTCAGTACCATGCTTGGGAAGCCATTTTCAACAGTGGAAGCACAAACATAATACACAAAAATGCAAAAACATGGCACTACATAGACTGCTAAGACACTTGTTTACAGCATGAGAACTGAAATAAGAAGACAGGGCACTCACTTCCTTGTTCTCTCACAGCTGGAAATGTGTGCATTGGATAGCCCAATTTTTTTGCTGCTTGGAGTATGTCAAAGAATGACTGCAAGTATTGATTTGGGGGTAGCAAATATATATATTAGTGAGTAGGTGAAGTCACAAATATAGAATTCTTTGCTAATAAGGATTGACTGTATTTATACAGAATTTAAAGTTCAAAAGTACTTGGAATTATAAAAATGATACAATCAAAAGTAAATGTATTTTTTCTGTCAGTAATAAACTGTTCATCTATAAATTCATAACCTTTAGAGACATATGATACTGTATTAGGATTAAGGACACTAAACTAAATTTTAACACATGGTGTAACATTAAAACCCAAATATTCTGGACAATTTTAATTATGAGCTATTCATCAAAATTGCATCAACTTTCAATATAGGTCAAATGAAAGAAAATAAATTTGTTATTTTAGTTTTTAATATTGAATGAAATATTGGTAGAAAAGCCATGATGTTTCAATTAATAAAGAAAAAGTACCAACCTTTAACAAAAGTCATAAATCAGAAAACATTCCTGAAGCATTCAATCTTATTTTGCAAATTCATTTCTGGAAAATTAGCATTTCCTTGACTATGATTGATTCAAGAAGTTTCAAAAAGGCAACTAAATATATATAAAAATATAATTTACAGAAAAACCTCATTATTTTTCATTTTAAATTATGCATACATATTTTAAGATCTCTTTTATTATAATAGCTAAATGCTACAAGTTTTGTCTCACACTTGAATCTTTATCACAATGTGAAAGAGAAAAAGGTAGTAGATTATATTTTTATTTGTTTACTTTTAATAATTTTTCTTTGTTTCTTTTTTAAAGTCTCCTCATAGTTTTCATTAAAAGACAAGAGCCCTGAATTACTTCATCCATATTATTTGTTCCTATGTCTGTTTTGATTGTAAATTAGATTAAACCTTCTTGACTCAACAATTTTGCATTTGGTTATCAAATTGTATATGTGGAACTATACAATAGTATCATGTTAAGTCTCAGAAATTTTAGAAATCATTTATATAATGAGCTATCCCTTAGTCATATGGAAGAGACATGAAAGACTACCCTTTTATTTCTTCTTTATCTACTTCAACAGTAAGAACCCTGCTTTGTGATAGGCTCAATAAATACAGAATTACAAATTTTTGGATAGCAGCTGAGTTGTGAATCTCCTTAAATTTATCAAGCACCTGTAGGAACAACCTTCATTTATACTCCTCCAGCCCTCAATAGGGAAAGTTTCAGGAGCTTAAAGTCTGGGTCAGTCATATTGCTAATCCTAATTATGCATTCTAATAAAATTTTCTTAGTAATGAGACTTAAGTGTCACTGATTCTTCAACTATCTATTCAAGACCCATTTTGTACTTTGAACTATATGATATATATTTCTGTCAAATGTCATTTGCAAGTTAATTTTTATGTATGGAAAGAAGTAATCATCACTCTTATTAAAGATCATCCTTATCCCAATGAGTATGTGTTAGTCTATTTTATACTCTATAGTCTATTCTGCTGATTGATTTGTTATTCTTTGCACTAATCCCATACTCTGTTAACTTCTCTGATTTATAATGACTCCTGAAATCTGGTAGCATGTATTCTTAAAGATTATTCTAGCTATGCTATGTCCTTTTAATTTTCATATTAATTTACAATTATCTAATTATGATCAACCAAAATGAAAATAATATATGTTTGGATATAGATTAGAATAAAAATTAATCTACAGATCAATAATATTCTCCATTTATTTAACTAATTGATAAATACTCTAAACAACATTTTAAAGATTTCAGTTTAGATATCTCATATATCTAATTAAATTCAATCCTG
>PVJL010001843.1:135170-230984 GCA_004026885.1 Lyroderma lyra
TCACATTAGGTGGTGAACTTATTATGCATCAAGTTGACAATGCACTGTGGAATTGTATGTCTGAAACCTATGTAATCCTTGCTAACAGATGTCACCCCAATAAGTCTAACAATAAAAATGAATTAAAAAAAAAATAAATTCAATCCTGGGGATTTTGCTTTTATGCTGTAATAGATGTTATTTTTAAAATTTCATTTTACAATTGTTTATTATTAGTCTATAAGAGTACAAGTGATTTTTATACATAGACCCTCTGGAGCTCTTTTATTATTTCTAAAGTATGTGCTTTCATTTGAAATTCTTTACCTTTAGGTCAAAAAACTTCCTTTAGTATTTTTTTGTAGTCAAAATTGGTATAGACACTCAGTTTTGTTTTAAAAGTATTCATTTTGTACAAAGTTGTGAAGAATATTTTTGTTGACTAGAGAATTCTGTTGACTTTTTTCTTTTAGCTCTTTAAAGACATTTCATGTTTTCTTGCTTCAATAGAAAAAAAGTCCATTGTATGTCTCATTGTTGCTCTTACAAAAGTGATGTATTGTTTTTACTCTATGTTCAAGGTTTTTCATTTTTTATCTTTGATTTTACATATTTGGCTTTGCTGTAGCTTGGTGGGGGTTTGTTTATATTTATACTGCTTATGGATTGATACATTTCTTAAATCTGCAGGTTGATATATTTCATCCAACTTGGAAATGTCTCAGGCATTAGTTTTCTAGTACTTTTGTCCCCTTCTGTCTATGTCTTCTCTTTCTGGTATTTTAATCACCTGTACTGTTTTTCTACTGACTGCATAATATGTATTTCCTACAACATATTTCATTTTTTCTGATTTTTTAAATCTTGTGCCTCAGTTTGTATGTTTTTTATTGGCTTGACTTGAGTTCACTAATTCTATCTTCTGCTGTGTCTAGATTTCAGTTCATCTTCATCCAATGAATTTTCAACTTCACATGTTGTAGTTTTAGTTCAAAAATGTCCACTTAATTTTTTATATATATTTAAATCTTCTGTTGAAATTCTCCATATTTTCATTTATTTTTTCACTCTTCCTTTTATTTATTTTAACATATTTATAACAGTCATTTCTGAGTCCTTGGATTACCTGTTGTTCTGCTTTATCTGCCTTTCCTCTTGTCGGTAATATTACCTTGCTTCTTAGTATGTCCAGTATTTTTTTTTTACTAGTAGTTATATAGATACCAGAAATAACTTTAGAAATAAAGTTCCTATAATAATTCTCCAAATTGGTCGCATTTACTCTGTAGGAATGTAGTATGTTAAGGAACTGAGCTGGGACTGAGTTGGAGCTTTACATAACTTAGCCCACTCTCTGTTGTGGATATTTTATGCTCTTTCCTCTGGTGTAACTTTGTTTCCCAAGCACCATAATAAAAAGGAAAGTTCCTTTCTGACTTTCCCAATAACCTAATGTATTTTATGATCCCAGAACTCACACTTGTTGCATGGGGGAGAGGATAAGACAGCTGTCAATTTAACGTCTCTCTAATTTCTAATCTGTCACACCACAGAAAGTGTCAAAAGCTCCTCTGACGTCTCATTGCTCCATTAGACTCCTTTTAAAATATATATATATACATATATATTTAATTTTTTTCAGTTATAGTTGACATTAAATACTATTATATATTAGTTTCAGGTGTACAGCATGTGGTTAGACATTTATATAATTTATGCTGTGATTCCCCTAATTAATCTCCACTAAACTCCTTCTAACCCAAACTTGCCTTGTATCTTACTTCACAACTTCTCCCTATAACAAGTCAGTGTACCTAGGAAAAATTCATCCCTATTTGAAGCTTTAATTAAATTACTTCATTTTTGCTTTTACTTTTACGAATTTTTGCATTGATATTCTATAAAAGAGCAATGTATAAAGTTTCTCAATAGCATAAGACAATTCAGTGACAATAGGCATCCCATTTTAGAAAGTTAATATTTTAAAGTCATTCAGATACATGTGACACAAAGCTAATCTGGTACTTAGTAGTGATATAATTAAGCATAAATAACATTGAAAAATGCTATAACCCATTGATGTATTTACTGTTTTGGCTAAGCTGACAAGGCAATTTAGTCATTCTACCAGTTCGCTAGACATTTTAATGTAATTATGCACTTCTTTGAATAACATCATTATAATTTACTTAAAATTCAGTAATGTCTAACTTTAATGACTACCAAACACTGAATACAAATTTTGGTAGGATTTTCCCACCTTGAAAAACAATGAGATAAATTTTCAGACTAATTTCCACTATTGGGTAAAATGAAGTGGATGGCACCATGCCATTGCTCCCACTGAAGGAAGTTGGAGGGAAAACACACAACAGATACTACAAAAATTCTTTTAAAACATCAGAGAGCTTTGGTTCTCAATATAAATCAATTTCTCTCCAAAAATATAATTTCATGTTGTCTGGATTTCGCTATTTGTACCTCCAAATTTGATCTCTGGATCTCTGCAGTTTCCTGTGTTTTCCTGAAGGCTGACCTTCATGTATTTCATTAACTGGCTCCCTTTTCCTAAGATACTCTCTTGTGTGTAGCTAATGAGAATACCAGCAGGAACAGCGTGTGTGAGACAAAAGAGATCGAACTTGGTTTGTTCCAGGCTTTATTCCTCTATCAAAGTTTACTGATTCTTTTGAGTGGTCCTCTCAGACAAATATCCCTGTAATACAAGCTACACCTTTATCTACAGGTACTACAAAATAGCTCCTTTCCTTTGCTTAGGGGCTGTAACAGCAACTTTGGTCCTGGGAGCCTACTCCCCAAACTTCACTATCCCATGTTGGATTCCTGGAACCCAGCCCACACCTTTGTATACATCCCCATGGCTTGTTCAGTTATTCTTTTTGTGTGTGACATCTCTCTCTCACAGGGATCTTGTCTAGTACATAATGCTAATGGGAAGAAAAAACAGCAAAAATGAAATGTATTTAAAACCTAAAAATATTTTGAAAGCTGTATAATAAAAAATTAACTATTAGTAAAGACAGTGAAATAGTATACAAAGTTAATCATTTTGAAATATCTGCATGGGCCATTTCACTGCTAAGAAATAGATGAAACCAATTTAATTTTATTAAGAAAGCATCATCTTAAATAAAGATTTCTATAAAGTAGCTTACATAATAGTGCATGTAAATTTGTTAGGGATACATATTTTCTATAGATACCAGAAAAAAAAGCCTTGAAATTAAAATAAAGTGTGTATTATTTCTGAGCAAGTCTTTGTACAGTACCTCAGTATCACTTAACTTTCATCTCTTTCCTTGCAGCCATGGTCAAGATCTCAAAGATTATTGAAGTAGAAGAAATGATCAAAGTAACTAAAAACAACTTAAATGTAAAACCATGGCTACTTTCCCTAATTTTTCTTCATCTTCCTTCCATGCTTCTCCAAATATTCTGTTCATACTCTATAACCAAACCTACCTGAGCTCTATCATTGAATGCTAATATCAGCAGGTTAGGTAAAAGGGGGCACTTATTTTTATTCAGTTGATGGTAATTTCATCCTCCAGTTGCTTAATCTCAAAACCTTGGAGTCATACTTAATTCCTACCTTTTTCTCACATCTCAAATTCTATCTATCTATCAGCAAAACTTATTGGTTCTGATTTCCAAATATAAAATCTGACCACTCAACATCTCTTCCACTGATCCTGTCAAGTCTAAACTACCTTCTCCTCTCACCTCAATTGCTATAACATTATAGCTTTCTGTTAGTATTACTTCTCTCTGGGTTCCACTAAGTCTCTTCTTAACACCGTCATCACAATAATCTCTTTAAAAGTAATATAGACTATGTCACAGTTCTCAAAATTCTACAGTGGTTCCACTTTTTACCCTAAGTAAAACCAAAATCTACAATTGATCACAATCTATGTGCTCTTGTTCTCATTCTCTCTCTAAACTCATTGCCTCTGAATATCCAACATGTTCCATCTCCTCTAGCTGACGTGGCCTCCATGATGCTCCTAAAACTCAGCAGGAATAAGACAAACTTCAGGTGTTTGCTCAAATGCCACCTCTTCAATGAGGCTTACCCAGACCTCATACTTAATATTTGTAAGATGTCTCTTATCCCACCACTTCCTATTGCCTTCTCTTTTCTAATTTTTCTTTGTTCCACAAGTGTCATCGTGTTATAACTGTCTATATCATGTATGTATTACTTTTATTATTTATGGTCTTCTTTGACTCAAAGGCAATTACTGGCACTAAGCATATATTCAATAAACATTTGCTGAATGAATGAATAAAATAATACATACAACAAATATGTATTGAGTTCCTCCTGAGTTGTTGCATACTCTAAAAGCTTTTTTCTAATATTTATTCCCTATATTAATCATAAATTCTAAATGATATTGAAATTATAATATGACATAATTAAATCACAAAATAATTTCTAATTTCTGAGTAAATCTTAAACAAATATTTCTGTACATATATTTCAAACATGCACAATTGTAAATCTTTTTGTTGTCATTGCTTTCTCTTGTCTCCTCCACTTCCATCTCAGCTCCAAAGATGGATTATGTGGTCCTATTTTTCTTTCCTTCATCATGACAATATATTCTATTGGGGTTATTTGTTAATGTGTCTCTATTTCACAATTGATTATGAAATTTTCTATAGCAATGTCTATTATATTCACCTTAATTTCCCCAACAAGTAAAAGTCAATACTACATAAATATTTAATAAATAAAAAGGAGGAAAAATAGAAATAAGGAAGTGCATAGAACTTCCAAGTACATTTTTTGCAACCTGTCAGTGTATAATTGTTTCAAAATTTAAGAAGAAAGAATTTGGTTTTCTTCCTGACTTATTCTTAATGTTTTCTTCAGTTGTAGGTAGTCAGATAAAAGAAGGCCATCTGCAGAAATTCTTGAGTCATATAAATTCAACCTAAGACTAAAACAAATGTATTTATACCATTACTCAATTTTTCTAATGTAAAAGTTTTATTACAGGTAGGCAATGGACAATTTTTAAAATGTCATATTAATATGCTAGCACTTTTATTGCTTTCGAACTCTTAATCATCCTTAGAACACCATGAAAAATTTATTAGAGCTTGTAACAAATACAGGAAACCTATGTCATGGTGCCTTAAGCAAAGACATTTAAGAGCTTAACTAAAATTTGAGCAGTTCTTATTATCAGCATCAGCTATAGGTTTGATTTCTAATTTCTATCTATTTAATGATGGCTCTACCATCAATAACTTGAAATATATTAATAGTAAGAAGAAAGACTGCATATTAATTAAACTCTAAAAACCAAAAACTCAAGAGTTTTTTAAGTACTATGAAAAGCACTTGATTTATGAATCTGAAGCTATTAGGACAATCATATTGATCAGTTAATGTATTAATGACATCCTAGAATAGGCTGATCAATATTTTACCTTAGATTAAAAAATGGTTGCTAGGATATTTCTATGATGAATAAGATAAACCTAGCTGTCTAGGAATACTTAAATTATTATGGGCAAATAAAATTTATTGTCCACTTGGGAATTTTCTTTTTACAAACTGGAGGGCATATTTGAGAAATACTGAAATCAACAGAGTTATACTGAGTTTCGGCCAACATGTTTTCCAATTACCTTTTATCCAGAAAAATAACTCAGTGTTTCTTTCTTTTCAACTTGGTAATATAAAAAGATGCACAGCTCTAAGAAATAGGGCAAAATCAGCTTAACACATTATCTTTCCCAAGTAACTCTAGCATGAAGTAGAGCCTATCACAGAATTATAACTACAAAGATAAAATGCCTTATTGGTGTGTTTAATAAAATTTAGATTTCAGTTAATCTCCATTTCCAGAGGGAATAGCCAGTTCTTAACTCAGTAGACAGATACATCATGTATTAAAGTTGGAGAATGACCATGAGATCATACCCTATTCCTTTTCTCTAGTTAGCTTACAAACCTCTAAAAGTCCCATTTGAAAATGCAATATTCCTAAAGAACATGAGTCTGAAGCTATGGAAATTTAATGAGTATGACTGTGAACATGGATATTAGCTTACCTTTGTACTGACTCTGTACTAATAAGTTAGCTTCTAATTTTTACAAGTGAACCTCCTTTATTCTACTGAGACTATCACATTGAATTATTCTTCCTCTTATCCATAGAGCTTTCTTCCCTAAAATTGCACCTCTAGTATATACTTCTTCCAATTAGTCACTCCCATTCTTAGAGATGAAACTCAGTATAATCTTGTAATTATATGCTTAACTTTGTTTTAAAAATGATTACATATATATTTTTGTCTCTAAAAATGTACAAATTACAGAGGAATGGATATGTTTAAATTGCTGTGAACACTATGGTTAGATAATAAATAATAAATGATTAAGGACTGATCATATTCCCACAAAAAAAGACAATGAATTTACTTCAATCTGCATATTATTGTGATTCTATGAACTATATGAGTTCAATTTATTTGGGGGGGGGGGGGGTTGGGTAGTTCCCTGGGTGGGAATTGAACCGAGGCTGTAGTGTTGAGAGTGCCAAAGCCTAGCCACTACACCACCAGGAAAACTCTGGGTCCATTTTTTTTTTTTTTTTTTTTTTTTTAGTAAAAGCTAAGTGCTGGAAATTTTTACTCAAAAGGAAGGATTCCTGCTGTGCATGAACCCATCAAAGGTATTATCTTGCCTTTTCATAGGGGAACTACTGTTTTCAAAGGGCTAGCTGTGCAAAGTAGCAAAATAAAACATATTTGAAAGAGATTCATACTTATAAGGGAAATCATATTAGTAAAGAAATAATTATATGGGATTTAGTGAATCAGTGAGCCTAGACATTGATCAAATTTCTACTTATCTTTGCTAAAGAGAGTCATTAGTAATACATATGCAAGGGATAGCATTAGGAATTATTTTACTTTTAACAAAATTATGTTACATATCATATTTTGCCACTATATTTAGACACTGAACATGTCATTTAAACTACGAAAATTATATAGAACATTTAAAGACCATTTTAAGGTGTGCTCATAACTGTGAATTAGGTATTTTGTTATGGATATAGTTTTCACTTCATAAAGCTTTCTATAAAGAAATTTTACCAATAATTTTCTTGTCAACTTGTTAGTTATTTTTTTTTCTTCTACATAGAAGTTGCTCTGTTGCTACTAGCATGCATTCTTCAAGGAAAAAAGAGAGTGAAAGAGAGAGAAATATCAAGAACCTAGTGTTTATTTGCATGTACAATAATAGGAAAATCTATCCATTCTGTTAAATGTATTTATCATCACCCAAAACACAGTAGAACAATATACTCTCAGTTTTCTTAGAAAAGGAGTTACAAAAAAAGAAAAAAAGGCATTTAGCTATTAAGATCTATTTCTCTCAAAAATGACTTTCAACACTAACCTTACATCCACCATCAGCCCAAATTCAAACTATAGGTTTATTTATATCCTTTTCTTAAAAACCTAAGTCACAAAGTCACAAATTATCTAAATTCATTTACAAATATTTTTATATTTACAAATATCTACTACACTGTTTGACACAGGACCTAAATATCTTAATGCAAAACAAAACAAAACAAAAACAAAAAACTCAACCAGAGAAGCAACATAGTCTTATAGAAAGAGATCTTGTTTTAAATAAAAGCAAGTCAAATTTATTGAGTCCTATATATGCTAAATACTCTCATATACATGCATTATTTCATAATGATACTATGAAATAAGAACTATCATTAAAACTATTTGAGAAATGTGGTACTAGGAAGTTAAGTACTTTGCTCAAGAATATAAGTCCTGCAGTTTGGGGGAGATGAGAAGAATTTGAACCTAAAGTCAGCAAATTCAAAAGACTGAGCCCTTGATTTGAGAAAAGATTCTATGAATTTGACCTCAGAGGCAATGGATGTGAAGGCAAAAGTAAATAAATGGGACTATATCAAACTAAAAAGCTTCTACACAGCAAAAGCAACCATCACACAATGAAGAAGCAACAAACCAAATAGGAGAAGATATTTGTAAAAAATACCTCTGATAAGGTGTTAATATCCAAAATACATTTAAAAACTCAGGTAACACAACAGAAACAAAAAACAATATAATGAAAAAAGAAATAGGCAGAGAACCTAAACACTTTTCCCAAGAAGAGAAGACACACAAATGGACAATAGATATATAAAAAGACGCTCAACTTCACTAGCTATTAGGAAAATACAAATCAAAGCCACAGTAAGATATCACCTCACACTTGTGAGAATGGCTTTTATCAACAAGACAAGTAATAACAAGAATTGGAGAGGTTGTAGAGAAAAAGGAACCATCATACACTACTGGTGAGAATGTAAATTGGTGCAGCCACTATAGGAAACAATGTGGAGCTTCCTCAAAAAATTAAAACTAGAATTACCATAAAACCCAGAAGTCCCTCTTCTGGGTATGTACCCCAAAAATCTGAAAACATTTATCTGTAAATATATGTGCACCCTTATGTTCACTGAAGGATTATTCATGGTGGAAAAGATGTGGAAATAACCAAATTGTCCTTTGATAGAGGATCAGATAAAGAAAATATGATACATTTATATACTGGAATATTACTAGACAATAAGATGAAACAGTACCATTTGTGAAAACATACTTGTAGATGGATCTTGTGATTATCATGTAAGCAAAATATGTCAGACAAAAAAATTGAGAACTGTATGATTTCACTCAAAGGTGGGATATAAAACAGAAAGCAATAAGCAAACAGGACAGCAAAAACTCAGACACAGACAACAGTTTAGAAGAGAGAAAAGAGGTTCAAATATTATGCTGATGGAAGGAGTTCTGACTTTAGGTGGGAACACAAAATGTGAATATAGATCATGTATTATAGATTTGTATATTTGAAACTATTTCATTAACATAGAATTTTACTAATATCACCCCATAAATTTAATAAAACAATAAAGACTGAGCTCTTAATCATTAAGCTTCCTGAGTTAAAGGACTTCACCTAGCAAGTGACTAACTATGCAACCATTAGCAAATTGTTTAATATTTCTGGAGAAGGTTCAATGTCCCTTACTTGTAAATTTTGCTTCAAATGTTTGTCACAATAGCTAAATTCTCTAGATTACAAATAAAAACAATTATCACTAAGTGATTCAGCCTATGAAGCAACACAAGGATACAAAAAATCTTTTCTCTTAAAAAAAATCTTTCTCTTCCTTTCTTCTTCATATTTATTTATAGGCACTTGTTTGTGAGAATATGAAAGAACAATATTTCTCTGCCTGAATCTCTGAGTGTAAAAAAAAATAAATAAAATACATAGCTTGACTCCATTTCTCCATGAAGGAAGCCACAAAGATTTGTTTGTGAGGATATGAAAGAACAGTATTTTCCTGCCTGAATCTGTGAGTGTTAAAAAAAAAAATAGTCATGCAAGACTTGACTCTATTTTATTGCTAAGAAAGCCACAAAGACTATGAGAAATTGTCATTTTGATCCCAAGGCAACCGGGAGTGATAGCTTTCTCCCAATGAATATGAAAATATTCTTTCTTTAATTAAAGCATAATTTAAATTCAGTAAAATTCACTCTTCTTGATGAGTTACAGTTCTATGAGTTGCAAGTCATCTAAGCACCACTGAAATCATGATATAAAATTGTCCCATCAACCCAAATTCACCCCTTTTGATGTATAGTTCTATCACTTCTGGAAAACACTCGTAACTGTGTAACTACCAATAAAATTAAGACATAAAACTGTTTTATCACCCCACAAGATTTCCTAATGCCCTTTTGTAGAAAATGTCACTCCTACCCTCTTCCCCTGGCAACCATTAATCTGTTTTCTGTCTATAATTATGCTTTTCCCAGAATGTCTTATAAAAGAATCATACTAGCTCTTTGAGTCTAGTTTTTTCTCACATAGCATAATGGATTTGAGATTTATCCATGTTGTTGCATTTATGAGTACTCAGTTCATTTCAGTTGCTGAGAAGTATTGCATTGTACGTACATGAATGCAGCACAGTTTATCCAGTCACCAATTGAAGGACACTTGAGTTGTTTGTAGTGATTAGGGACAGAGTTGTTATATATATTTGCATACAGGTGTTGGGGTAAATGTAAGTTTTCACTTCCCTTGGGTAAATATCTAGCAATGGAATTGCTGGGTCATATGGTAATTGTAAGTTGACCTCATAAGAAACAGCCTAACAGTTTCTCTAAATGATGATACCATTTTGAATTTCCACTAGCAATGTGAGGATTCAGGAGAGTCCAAGTTGCTCTTGGCATCATCAATTTTATTGCTGTTGTGGTTTGCCATTTTAATAAGTATATGGTGGTATTATATTGTGGTTTTAAAAGGTGTTTTTGCATATGATATTATTTTAAGTCACAGATTCTGATGCAAATTTATTCAATCAGTCTGTATAAAAGCCAGTCATGTGAGTCAAGATTCTTCCTCCCAATTCAAGGGAGGAAAAATTCCTTCTCGTTATGTATCTCAAATAAAAAATTATTCTTCGGGTACATTGAAAAGTCAAGGTCTCTTGAACCCCTCACACCAGCTATAGAAAGTTTTTAAGATACCGAGGGGGAAAAGTGACAACTAAACAATAATCAATTCTGTAGTTCAGTGTGAGCCAAGAAGCCATACATCCATCCATTCAGCAATTTTTTATTGAGCACCAGCACACTGAAGGTCCTATATTGGGTACTGATGAAGAAAAAGGACTTAAAAAATTTTCCTATTTTCCTAACCTTACACTCATTCACCTCAAGGAAGAAATAAAAGACATATTCAATAACTGTGATTCAAAAGGTACAATAAATAAGTTCATTAAAAGAAATGAAAATAAAACGCTGAGGGAGTTCTTAGAAGAAAAAATAATCTAAATAAGATTAGAGAAATCACAGAAAGAGTACACTTCAACTGATGGTTCTCAAAACGATAGGCAAAATAGTGCAGGCAGATATGAGGGCAATCTATTTTGAGGAAGAGAAGCAGCACATAGAGTGCATAGAGAATGTGGGGTTATGTTCAGGGAAAGAAAAATAAGCTCATTGGATTAAAGACAGAACACGTAGAGATATGTTATGGGAGATAACCTAGTGAAAGCAGAATGAGTCAAGTAATACAGTGCCCTTAGTATGACATTATCCTATCACAAATATTTACTGAATACCTACTATAAGATAGGTACAAAGGTAAGCACTGACAATATTAGCCAAAAACAAGACACACAAGTGTCTGCCCTCAGGGTGGTTAAAGTCTAGAGCCTTAGGAATTAGGCACTTATTTAGGAGGCAATGATTATTACTGAAGATTTTTCAAGAAGTCAGCCTGTTTTGGGGGAGGTGAGATGGTAGAGAAGTATTAGTACAAATGAGAACAAGTAAAAAATTAGACATTTAAATGATGTTGTCTTGCATCCTAACTTTGGCTTGGCTAAACAGTGTGAAAACTAAGAAACACATTGTGCTTTACAAATGAAACTCATTTCTAATAAAATTTTGAAAGTTTAGAGTTAGGGTAGGACATATGTTGAAATAAATGTTTTGCTAAATAGGAGAATATCATGGTTTACATATGAACAACCTATAGTTTATATGCTGGACTAGAATTTATAATATGATTATCTAGAAAGGAAAGTATCTTATATCTATACAACTTGATGACATCCATCCACCTAATAATACTTGTACCAATGAGTTTGTACTGTCTATTTAAAAGGCAAAAAGAGAAATAGATTCCTTAACTTTACTCAAACCCTAATTAATAATTAAGTGTTAAAGGCTTCAACTTCGAGAAAGAATGAGATAATTTTTCACTGCCTGCTTCTTTCAGTAATTGAGATTTAAACAGGAAGGAAATTTAACAACTTTCACTCTACAGAACAGAACATTCTGCACATTTGATGTCTCCTTGGCATTACCTTCTGATTTCCACTCAGATAATGTCTGATTCATGAGATGATAGAACAGATATTGTTACTGAGAGTTAGAAGCACTGTTGGCTCTTACATGAGCACCACCCCTCCATCTGACACAGTGCTCCCAAAGTTTCCAAGAGGGCATTCTATTCTGTAGTTTATAATGTCCTATTTCCTCAGGGGGCGAAGGTCAAATATGTCCATGCTCTGAAACAGACATGGAATACTCAGTTTTGGTAACTGAAACAAACAACATGTAATTTCATTTAAACTTTTCAATAATGTACTCAGGCACTTTCTAGTATAGTATAATATAAGAACACAGTATTTCTGAAGTGAAGATTAATTGATTTTGAGGATGATGAGTACAGGAAAAAGCAATAAAATATTAAGTATTAAAATATTTCACTATGCTTGTTCTTATGAAGAAAAATAACTTGCTTTCTTCTCTACTGCCTACAGTGTATAAACTCTAAATCTCTCTCTAGATCATACAGTATATATCATATATATCATATATCATATATAGTATGTACTTATGTATTTATATATATCCTCTAATATAAAACCTGCAAAAGAAAGCAGCAATCAACATACTCCTTCTTCTAGCACTCCACTATACCTGACGCTTAACTGTTAAAATGTGAATTTATATTATATTTTAATATTACATATTAATATTTCTTTCCTAAATTGTCTGCTGTGTTTATTAGCATCAAAAGGAGAGATTCATCAAGGCTTCATAAAATGAACAAACAAAAAATTGTGGGAGTGGTACTTCACCATTCTCCCAAAAGTTTGGGCTATCTTTATCAGTCTTTTGAAGACTTTCCCAAGAGGAATTAGACATCACAATAAGTTCATTTTCTTAGCAACAAATGTAAGAAAACTTTATCCAGCAGACACTGGGATAGAGCTAAGAGCACTGGCTCTGGAGCTGAGGAACTAGCATCAAATACCACTTCTGCCACCTATTGTTCCACCAATCAAACATTTTTCCACCTACCAGCTCACTTTTTCCCACCTCTAGTAATTATATCTTCATCCTCCTCCCATTATGAAGATTTTTAAGGCATATGTAAAAAAAACTTATATAGATGTTAATTACAATTGCATTTAAAATCCCTTATTTCTCTTTCTATTCTTGATTTCAACGTTGACTGTATAAGACTAAAAGAATAAAGAAGTGGGGCTAACAAAAATTTTGTATCAATTTTTAGATGACATACTTCTAATAACATTGACAAAAATGACCCAAATTAATAATAAACATTTAACGTAACTGAGGAAGGAAGGTATGTTTAGATAAAGCTATCTTCTCATTTTGGAAATAATTGCTAGCACTGGTCAAAAAGGAAAGGTATCCAACAAAATGAAAAAACTAAGAATTTTTTAACTTCTCAGAATGACAAGAACTGTAGGATACCATCTTCGAATTGGCAACAAAAGAAAGCTTTTTCTTACAGACTAAATAAGTAATAAGAGGCAACCCATTCTTCACCAGCTTGTCACCTTGCCAACAAAGGGTTATGTAAAACCTACTTGGAGCATGAGAACCTGGTATGGAAACTACTAAATACGTGAAAAACTCCATTAAGCTCTTAAAGTAAACTGTAATTGTATTTATTTTAATAACAAAAGATAGTTATTTTGCATTATATCTAGTAAATTCTGAATTCTGGATCCATCTGGTACTTATACCTCTTGACTTTTACACTGTAAAATTATATATAATACCAGGGCTGTCTGGAAAATATTCAGCCAGGTAATATGAAAAAGAGAGGCATTTATGGCTGGCTTTTTCTAGACTGCACACACACACACACACACACATATTATAATATATATATCCTAATCCATGGACAAGATTTCAGTAAGCATACACTCCAACTTCAGAGCAGCAAAAGAGTAATAAACAGTAATCGTCAGGTGCTAATCATTTTGATTGATCCCAATGCTACAGACAAGATTTCATATTATTATACTTCAGAATTTATACAAATATGCTGAACTTTTAAAAAAATTTCTATTGCATTCTTGAATCACAAAAATTTCCAGGTAACACTCTAATTTAGAAAGATAGTATACATCTGTACGTACTTGACCACGATATGTTTTATTTTTATAGCAAAATAATACTTCTATGGTACTTTTTAAATATCCCCCATAGTTCATATTTCTATTTCTTTAATCATGAAATATAGTAGCAGACTTAAATGAATATTAAACTTCCTACTTCCAATACTACGTTACTCAAAGTGCTCTACAGTACATGAGAAATATCAGACAGTAATTACTTATATTTGATACCATTTAAATCAGTTCTCATAAGATGTAGGCATAACTTGTTTCATATAAACAGAGGTCTCCATGAAAATGTATGTGATTGATTTTAAGTCAATTATAGTTTTCCACAATTATATATTAGTATTTAAAAAAAAAAGACATATCAAGGTATTTTGGCATTATAACACAATAAAATAAATCATGTGTTACATTACAGCTGTTCTATTTTAATTATATATTTTTTTAAAACTACCTTGAAAAATTCCAACAGTAACATTCAAAATAAATCAAGAACCAGGTTCACTCACTTACGAAGCAAGCAATAGATATAATATTTTCCCAAACAACTTCTCATTTGTCAATAAGATATGTTCCAGAGATTGTCAACCGAAGACAATCATGTCTCTCAGAGGACACTAGACAATGTCTGAGGGTACTTTTAATAGTCATAACTAAGAGAACATAGTGTAAGCTAATGGAATCTTGTGCATTGAGCCATGGTGTTGCTACTTATCCAGCCCATGTAGGATAGTCCTCATGAAAAAGAATTACCCAGCCCCCAAAGTCAATACAGCCAAGGGTGAAAAAAGTCTGCCTTAAATTAATATCACAATATGGTTTCAATTGTAACAATACTAATGGAAAATTATTTTTTTCAGACTAGCAAGCAATAGGATTCAGGAAAATAACAGCTCAATTGTAGGGAGTATTTACTACATAAACCAAGTGTTGTTTTGTTAATTAGCTTACTCAGTGTCATTCACAGTCCTAAGAGTTGGGCATGACTATTATTATTATTATTGTCTGGCTAAGGAAAATGAGACTTTAATTACTTTGCTCAGTTACCCAGCTTGCAAGAGGCTCAACCAAAATTTCAACTATAGTCATCTAATTTCTGATCATATCCTTTTGACTAGATCATTATTTTGTCTTCATGTTTATTATAGAATCTGCTTTCTGATAAAAGTTTTGTAAAAGCATCATATTTAATAATATCTATAGAAACCCCTGATGTATTATTCTGTACTGAAAAATTTTATTATTTATGATCAATAAAAGTTCAAACACATAGCAAATATCACTAAATCATCATTTATTCATTTATTGAGTTTTCATTTCAGCTTTAGCAAATGTACTCAAAATGTCTAGAAAAATGAAAAATGCAACTTGTGAAACACATCACAGTAACAAGAAAATGAGAACAGAAAGTACTTAGCTTTGGTATAATATTACAATTGTAAAAGCAAGTTAGAGTGAGAGAAAGGCTCATCAAACCATCTGAGGTCTCATATTTTCAGTATAGCAGAGATAAGTTACATGCCACCAAAAATTCACTCAGGGAAATAACAAACTTACTAACTGGAATGTATGCTGTATTAGTTTCCTAGGACTACCATAACAAAATATCATAGACTGGGTGGCTGCAATAACAGAAATGTATTTCTCACAGTCCCTGAGCCTAGAAGTTAAACATCACAGTGTTGGCAGGTTTGGGTTCTCCTGAAGCCTATGTTTTGGCTTATAGATGGGTGCCTTCTGTAGATATCCTCACATGGCCTTTTTTCTCTCTAAATGTCCCTGGTATCTCTTCCTCTTCTCATAAGGACACCAGTCATATTGGATTGGGGGCCCAGCCAAATAGCCTCATGTTAAGTTAATCACATTCTGAGGTATTAGGAGTACCTTATCTGCCAAACATATGGCAATGACAATTCCTAAGAAGACACATGCTCAGACCATTTTCATGGAAGACTAAAAAGAGCAGTTTGTCAGAGAGTAGGAAAAATCTATAAGGGGATAAATAGTGCTGTGTCTTCCCAAGGTGGCATCACAGATGCTAAACCTAAATGGAGATGGCTTGCCAAACCCAAGTGGAAATTTGCTTGTGTCTACAAATGGCAATTACAGTCTCATCAATAATCCTGCAATGTTTTCCCCACATTTACTAGACAGAAAAAGAGACAGACAACCAGACAGACTTTAATGGCAAAACTGCAGTGACAGTCAGAAAGTGTAATGAATCATTGTCTTTATGAGTTTGAGGAGGGTAAGTGCAATCTGGTGTTCCTCTGCTTTCAGTTGGGTTTGTTTTTTGTTTGTTTGTTACTGCTTTTTCTTTTTCTTTTTCTTTCTAAACTAGTGGGAACATCAGAACTGCTGCTTTGCATCTAAGGCAGTTGTTTTTACAAGAATTTAAAGCCTACTTCTCTATGCCTGCCAAGAAGCAAGATCTTAAGTGCAGAATATATTGTTCTCCCCTCCACTCTTGAAGCAACACACTTGCCTCCAGAGCTGCCTGCCAACTCAGCAAACACAAAGAGAAAAAGATAAGAGTGAAGCAGAACAGAAGGAAAACACCACATGGAAAGATCACTGAAGCACTGGTCATTCCTTTCTAGGGAGTATTTTCTTAAAAAATAGGGCTAATTTGAAGCAAAATAACAAGCAGCATGGTTAACAAGAACATTTGTTAAGTCTAAGAAAATCGCTAACACAATTATCAATCTTATGTCATGGGAATATAATTTCCATTTTATTCTTTTTCTTGGTCTCCTGTATCTTGGCTGTTTATGTTCCCCTCCTATCTCTTCTAACCATAGCAGCTAAATCTCACATAGGGTTGTGGATGAAAAGAGGGGGTATGTCCAAGTTCAGTGACTGAAGTTTACCTCACAGGGTGATCTGATCATAAATTTCTAACTGGACGAATCATAGTGGGTAGTCAAATCTGAGGCCTATAACTTCTTTAGTAAAAGGCTTTAAGCAAGCCCTAGCCACTGTTCTTGTGCATCTACATCAGTGATTCCCAACCTTTCCCACTTGTGTACCCCCTTTAAACCCATTTCTATACCCCTTGCTTTTAAAACAGCTGTTTTTAAATACTGACACTTTCATTCAGTGCCTATCTTAATGTAAAATAGTGGAAATGAGGTAATAAGTTAGAAAAGAAAAATTACTACACTAAAAGTACAAACCATAGATTTCATTTTACAATATTTATAGCACAGTTACATATTGATAATGATGATTAAGTATTTAAACATTGAATTAAAAAACTACCTGAGAAGAAACATGATTAAAGATGACACAATCACATTTATTCAGTCAATAACTTAACTGATCAAGCAGTCTGGCTACGGATTGTGAGCCACGTACTCACAATCATTTGCTAATGTGATCTCATTTTAAAGTACCTCCAGTGATGGTGATTCAAACTGAACATTTATTGTTCCATAACTAATGTTTTACATTTTTTTACTTTACTTGTGTTTTTGCCATTACTGGTTATTTTTCATGTACCCCTGAACATTCCAGCACATACCTCAGGGGTACGCACATCACCACTTGGGAATTGATGATCTAGATTAACATAGCTTTGAAAAGTCAGAGTAATGCTCTCTTCCAGATCCCTGGAAGGTGTAACCACCCTCAAGGGAGTTAGTCAACATAATCTTGTTACCTGTCCTGTACCTTTCTTTTTCCCACTTTCATGTAATCTTCCTTACATTACCTTCTTAATTCTAAATGTGTAAAAGAAACTGTAAAACTCATTTTCTTGTTGCATGTAAGATCTTGCTTCTCAGCAATATCCACAGTTTGACTCAAAAAAATTTAATAAAAATTCTCAATAGGCTTGGACACTATTATGTGGACAGGTATGACTGTGATACACACTCCCTTTAACCTTTACCTGATTAGTTGTCTTTAAAAAGCTTTCTCATCATATGATTTCATCCCCCTTTCCAAAAATTTCTTTAATTAAAAAAAACAATAAGGGGGTTCCCTGGTGATGTAGTGGCTAGGCCTCAGTGCTCTCACCACTGTGGCCTGGGTTCGATCCCCGCTCAGGGAACCCCCACCCAAATTAATTAATTAATTAATTAATTAATTAATTGAACAACAACTCGTAATTATTCTATTACTTCCCTCCATAATTTGGCCTCACCCTACACATCCATGAGCCATCCTTATTACACATTACTCAGCTTACATTTAGTTTAGTAAATACCTATCTCATTATTCTATGAACATGTCACCTGTGACCCCAGAATACCATCTCTTTTTCTTTATACTGGCCATAGACACCTCATGTTCTGAAGCCCAGCTAATATCCAATCTATTCCTAAGTTAATTTTTGTGAGTGGTATAAGATATGGTATGGTACCAGTTTCATTGTTTTACATGTGAATATCCAATTATCCCAGCACTATTTATTGAAAACAATATTTCCCAATTCTTTACTCTGTGATCATACATTAGTTGACCTTATATATTCAGGTTTATTTCTGGGCTCTTGATTTTGTTCCATTGGTTTGTCTATTTTTATGCAAGAACCACAATTTTGGTAACTATAGCTTTATGTACAGCTTGAAATAAGGAAGTATGACCCCTCCTACTTTATTCTTGTTTCCCAGGATGTCTATGTCTATTCCATGTCTTTTGAGGTTCCATAGAAATTACAATTTATTTCCTACTTCTGCAAAAAAAAAAATGCCTTTAGAATCTTGACAGGTATTCCATTGAATCTATTGATTTTTTTGGTAGTATTGACATTTTAACAATATTGATTCTTTAAGTCCATGAACATAGGTTAACCTTTCATTTACATGTCTTCTTTTATTTCTTTCATCAATGTCATGCAGTTTTCACCTTCTTAAATTTATTTCTAAATATTTTGTTGTTTTGGATGCAATTGCAAATGGGGTCAAATTCTTTATTTCTTTTTCGGAATTTTGGTTGTTGGTATATAGAAATGCCACTGATTTTTGAATGGTAATTTTGTATCATTCAAATTTACTGAATTTATTGATTAGATCTAACAGTATTTTGGTTAGGTTTTTAGGATTTTCTACATATAAAAGTAGGTCATCTTCAAATAGAGACAATTTTACTTCTTCCTTTTCAATTCTGATAGTTTTTGTTTCTTTTTCTTGCCTAATTGCTCTAGCTAGAATTTCCAGTATTATGTAGGCACACTTGTGTTGTTCCTAATCAATATCACTACAGTCATCAGAAAAATGTAAATTAAAGCCACAACGAAACATAACCCTGTACTTGTTAGGGTAGCTATCATCAAAAAGAAAAGATATAACAAATGCTGGTGTGGATGTGGAGAAAAGGGAACCCTTATACACTGATGGTAGTACTGTAAACTAGTATAGCCACTATGGGAAACAGTATGAAGGATCCTCAAATAATTACAACTAGACTATCATATAATGCAGCAATTCCACTTCTGGGAATATATAAGAAAATAAAAACACTAACTCAAAAAGATCTCCCTCCCCTCCAAAAAAAATGCTCACAGCACCATTATTTACAAAAGCCAAGACACAGAAACAACTTAAGTGTCCATTAATGGATAAATGAAAAAATAATGTGGGAGGGGGGGGTATGTGTGTGTGCATGCAGAATGGAATAATATTCAATTAAAAATGAAAAAAATCCTACCATCTGTGACAACATGGATGGACCATGAAGGTTTTATGCTAAGTGAAATAAGTTAGAAAGAGAAAGAAATATCTGAATGATCTCACTTATATGTGGAATCTAAAAAAATTAACTTTCAAGCACCTTGTGAAAAAGTCTTTGCATATATCTTAAGAAAAAAGTATTACTTGTGTTCAATATAATTTGAAAATAAAAACTCAGGATGTTAGGAAGCAATTCAATGAAACAAGGAAGATATTTACTTGAAAATAGGAAAAAATAACTTATGAGGTGATATTTTTAAGCAATACCAATTTACATAATGCGATAGAAGATCATTCAAAATTACAACTTGTACACAAATGATAAATAACATTAGCTTTAGAAAAAACATTTAGCCAGTTCTCTAGAATATTAATTAAACATTAAATTATTTTTCCCTTCTGTAATTCATACTCCAAGATCTACTTCATTAAAATGTTGTCAAGTTAGCTATCAATTAAGGTCTTACTTTGTATAGTCTTGAACTTAGTTTCTTCATAAAATCTGCACAAGATCATACAGCTGACTTGATATAGAACAAACATGTAAATTAAGACAATATGATTTCAGAGCCTATACCCTTATCCATTATAATGCCTCCCCATAAAAAATTTCTTAATCACACTATTCAGCTCCTGTATCAAAATATCAATGCCCAAGAGGCATCAGAAGGATGCCCTGAATATGAATATATTTAGTTTAGACTTTAAAGGACTTTAAAATCACCTTCTTGATGTTGCATTTTCATATTTTAGTTATGTATATTCTGGGTGTTTGACTCCCCCTGCCCCTGCCTCTTTCCACCATCTAAAATACAAATGCATGCAAGCATGTATATCTTTCGTGTGTGTTAGTGATTAGACTGAGACAAGAACCAGGTATGGCTCTACATCCACAACATCCTGCAAGTGTCTGAAAAACAGATAGCAGGCATTTGAATAAATAAATAAATGTATTTAATGAACAAATACATAGATGAGTAAACCATAAATACATTATTCAGTAAACTTATCTCAAAAAACATACTTTATACACATAAAAGGTCAGAAGCAGGCTGTAGATAACAGTGAATAATTACACCAGAAATCTGTCAGTACTTACAGATTTAAGAATTTCTTTAACAAAATCATTTAATTTTCAAAATGCCAAAAAGTTACATTACTATCTGCACTTTATATATAAAAATGTAAGTTTCATAGAACTCTCAGCCATTATAATATACTTAGGGAGTGGCAGAATCACCACTCAAACCCATGTTTTCTGCTTTTAAGGTGGGTCATTTTTCCATTCCATACACTCTACGAAAGAACAAGTTAAACCTTAATCCATACTAATTCTTGAAGATTGATATGGTCAACCAAAATTGTCTTAAATTCCTTAGAAAAATAGCTCGTACATTTTTAAAAATCATAAAAGGTTAATAAAATTGTTATTTCTTGTTTTAAAATACAGAAGAATCTTTGTTTACTAGGCACTTATATAAACTATATTTTCTAGAGCAGTCTTTTTCAAACTTTACTGCCTCCTAGGATCATCTGGGTATTTTCTTAATCTTAATATCATGTCTACACAATAAATTTAGAATCAGAATCCTTAGGGCTGAGTCAAAGGTCTGAATATTTCTTTAAAACTCCACAAGTGTTTCCAATATGCAGCTAAGTTCATGGACTATCTATCCTTCTGAGTTTCCCTAGACTCTTGCAGTGTTTTCTTTACCCACTTATTGGATTAGAAGGCAGAATTTTGTTAGCTAGTAAAGGTCGAAGTAACAACTCATGATGGTGTAAAATGAAAAAAGACATTTAAAGAGAAAAGTGTGTAAAATAAATGTGTGCATATACACATGTGCATGCATACAACTCACACATACACTTATACCCATAGAGAAATATGGGCCACTAATAATATATCTTGAAATCAGAATCAACGATAAGTCAAGGGTGATTTACACTTTAGCAAGGAAGTTTTGAGATGTATAAACTGCCTGGTGATGAAACAATTATTCTCTCAGAAGCTTTTGTTTTGTCATCATTTTATAAATTTTGTGTAAGTTAAACAGCATTTACTAGGATGGCATCTATAATGCAGAATGTGTGGTTCACATTTTAGGCAATTAGAATGTATCAGGTATATCAAGGGATCAATTTTGCTATTTTCAGTATAGAGAATTTTAAACAAAGGAGCTATAAAATATTCTCACTTTATGATTAAAGAAGGCACTAGGGATGTTATTGTTTCCATAGTAGTATTTCTTAAGTTGACACTAATAGCTGGCAAACTGCATCAATGAATGGGACAAAAATTTAATTTGTCTTAATAAATAATTCTTTAGAAGAGATACATTACATATGTCTTGTAGAGAAATAACCAATCAACTCTTCTTAGGGACAAGTTAAAAATACTATATAACAACCACAAAAAAAAATCATTAAAAAATCAGTATATAATAGATAGCCAGGTTAAGAGCAAAGACTTATTGGGTATCCACCATATTAGTCAGGAAAGAAGATCTTTATCTCAGAGAGGATTATGTATTCTTATATTTTGTTTTTACATGTGCAATATACATTTCATTGTTACTATTTTTTGCTTTAGACAATGTTATCTTTTATAATTAAAAAACAGAAAAATGAATGTTATTTTTACCTTCATTCATTTCATTTCAGTGTCCTTCATTTTGTACATCCTAAGTTTTGGTGTCATATTCCATATTCCTGAAGAACTCATTTAACATGTTTTATAGAGCAGTTCTGATGAAAATTAATTCTCTCCATTTGCATTTGTCAAAAAAAACCCCAAAACCCTTTATGTCTCTTTCATTGAGGTAAATTTTACTAGGTGTAAAATTCTGGGTTGACAGCTGTTTCATTTCACCATTTAATTAACTTATTTATTTATTTATTTAATGTTTCAACATTTTAAAGAGGTCCATCTTTTGTCTTCTGGCTTGCTTAATTTATGTTGACAGGTCTGCTGTATGTAATTATATTTTTCTCTTAATGCCTTCAAGATTTTCATTTTGCTTTTGGTGTCTAGCAGTTTAAATTATTTGCTTGTATGTGTGTTTGTATGTGTATTAATCTGTTCTTTGACCTTCAGTCTGTGCTTTGGTATACCTCACTGATATTTTTTCTCATTAAATTCTCAATGTTTTTCTTACTATTTTTTGAAAATTCTTTGTCATTATTTCTTCAAACATTTCTTTGGTTATATTCTCTCTTGCTTTTCTATCTAGGATTGCAATTATACCTATGTAAAAGTACTTCTGCTGGGATTACAAATACATTAATATCATACCATAATTATTTTTTGGTTCTGATTTTTCTATGTTTTTAGACATTTTTCCCCTTTTGTTTTTCAGTCTGAGTAATTTCTGTAGACCTACATTCAAGAACAACAATTTTTAACTTTTTCTTATGGTTTCCAGCTCTGCTAAAATTACCTATGTAATGTGCATATTATATACCTTTTACATTAGAGTCTTCAAAATATTAATAAGTTATTTTTAATTTTCTGTTAGTTTTATTATCTATATCTGGGGGTCATATATCTGGATTTATTGAATTCTTTTTATCTTGGCATTGTCCATTTTACTGTGGCATTTTGGGTGCCTCATAAATTTTGTCTAATGCTAAATATTTCGTATAAGACATTAGACAATGAGTAAACAGTTTTGTCTTTCAATGACAATGACTGTCCTGCTAGTGCTGAGGTCTGAATCAAGCTACTCAAGAGTTGAACTAGGTTTGGGATTGCTGTCACCACGGTTACTCTCTGCATCACAGACTTCCAATTTCTCTGTTATAACCTTGTGTTTAGGATAGGAACTGGTTTCTCAATAGCTATCCCACTCTCTGCTTCAGGTCTTGTCTTTGTTCAGTGCCTCAGAGAAAGCCTCTCTGCATGTTCTTTTCTCGCTCAGCAGTATTCCACTGTTATTTGTTATTTGAAACTTGCTAGCCTGGTTGGTGGAAAACAAAAGTATGGTGCATATTCTCTGCTGTTGTGATTGACCTTCAGTCTTAATTAGACTCCATGGTCCTTGGTCTAGATATTGTAACCTTCTAGCACTTCACTCTCTTTCTCCACCTGTGGTTGTCAGAATTCCAGATATTCTTGGCTTTTCTTTACAGAAAGAGGGTATTTTTTTGCTGTCTTTTCCCAGTTTCAGTGGGTTTTCAGCTGAGATTCTAAGAGTAATGGCATTGTCCTTCCTCAAGCAGTTTAAGGCTTTTCTTTTATAAAGAAGGAGAGAAGGATCAGGTTGTGTTTTCTGTATTTTCCTGAGTGGCTGATGTACCTACACTAAGCTTGTGCTGGAAGTGATGCTTTCTGAGGACTCTAACTGATTTCTTTCTTTTTTTTTTTTTAAAATGAGCATTCAGGTCTATGGAAAAAACCTGCAAGTGAATGCAAATTTTCCATATAGCTGCAGCCTCAGAGGATACTATATTTTCTTTCCAGCATACATTGCCTTTATTAATTAGGTAAAGAGTTTAGCTACATTTTTAAAATTTTATTTTTATTGAAATATAATTGACATAGAACAGTGTATAAATTTAAAGTATATAACTGATTTGATAAATTTATACAATATAATATAAATTTATCAAATTACCTCTATTATATCAAATAATTACCATTTCTTTTTAGTAGTTGGAATAATTAAGATCAAGTCTGTTAGCAGGTTTCATGATTATAATACAATTGTGTTATCTATATTCGCTCTGCTATACATTATATCTTTAGACATATTTGCTACCTTTTTCAAGTACATACACTTAAACAACATCTCTTATGTCCTCCCACCTCCTAGCCCCTGGTAACTAAGATTTTATTCTCTGCTTCTATGACTCTGGCTTTTGAAGATTCCACATATAAATGATATCATACATTACTGCTATCCCAGGCAAACAACTGCTCACGTTCTGTCTTAAGTTTCAGGTTAGTTGGTTGCCCTATGATCTCAGGCCTCTGATGTTTTCAAGAAAAATTAGGAATTGGCAGATTGTCCAGTCTTTTGTTGTTCTAAGGAAGATAGCAATGTTCCTTCTAGATTTCTATATCCCAAGCAAAAGGTAGAAATCTCTTGTTTAATTACTAATCCATATGTTGTGTATTATTTTATGAAGGCATGATCTTGTCCATTAAAAGGTAGCAGAATTAAAAGCCAAGACTAAAATATAGTAAATTCTAATTAATACATGTCAGGTTAGATAATAAATAAATTTTACCTACTCTGGCAAGGCCTTAATCACCCTAATAAATTGGCTAAAATAGAAGACTAAAAATGGGCAATAATGTTCCTTTTCTAAAGGTGTATTAGAAAGAAGTGAATGAATAAGTAATCCCCTAAATAATAAGGACAGGACACTTTTCTAAAATCTCATGCTTCAAAATGTACTGGTGCAAATTATGAAACAAAAAATTCATTTGTAAGCTATAATAAAATTATGAGCCATAGAATAAATAAATAAATAAATAAATAAATAAATAAATGTCATCGTGACCTTGTGAAGAATAAATTTACCAGACTAATCAAATTTATTTCTCTAGTGAAAAAGTACAGGCAAAATAACAAGCAATAATAAATCATGATATTATATAGCTGTTGATTTTGACCTCAAATGATTTTTAAAATCTAGAGAAAATTATTTAGGATGATGTCAACATTCCCTTCAGTTTATATCACTGTCAGTATCTCAAATGCTCTCACATGTTAGGGAGGTTCAGCATTACATAGAAGTTTACTATCCTTCTTTAGACACAATGCTGTAGAGATGTAGAGACTAAGGTTTATTTTTATGGCAGAAACCAAAATTTTATGTTTTTCTTAGACAAAGCTTACCAAAAATATATATATATATAATATTCACCTTATTCACAAAAATTATGATATATAATATGTAATAACATATGAGATGCCTTTTGCAACAAATATTTTATTTAGTCACCTTTTTTAACTCAACATAATATTAAATTAAGCTTATGGAAACACCTTTGTCATTAAAATGTTCTGTGGAAATTACTAGAGATATATTCCCAGTTTCTATTTATCTATTCCTCCATGATATTTCTAGATGTTATACAGAATTTATTTTCTAAATCTTTTTCTCACATTCTTAACACTGGGAATGTTAAGTTTTCTTAACACTAGCTCTCAATATTTCCTTTTGAAACTCAAAACAATTTTAAAAATTTATTTCTCCCAGAAAAGGTCATGCTTGAATAGTCCCAAGCTCATGTCTTCTGGGTTACATATCTCATGTATCATTCAAATGACTCCAAGCAGAGTACAGACATGGTCTGGCATCTGAAGAGAAACTCACTTGTGAGAGATTTTCTCCAATTAGGTATAGTCTGTCTATTTAACAAACTGCCCCTGCTAATCCACACAACTTCAGGTCAGCGATCTTGTTTATTAAAGATCAAATGTTAACAATAGTAATTTCCTGACTGTGGAACAGTAGATGTCAAGCAATATTTCCATGTAGTTGGCAAGTCAAATGCTGTGTCATTAACATTGTTCATTACAACCAATATAACATGGAACTGTGGTATAACAGGAAAAAAAAATGACATAGCTGAAGAGAAGGGAAAAGAAAGAAGTGAGGAATGGGTGAATTTCACCAATATAGATGTTTAGTTCTGCTAAGAGCTAAAGATTTTTTAGATAGGTAAAATAGTTTCTGACTCATTTCATTTGATTTCTATATGACTTAACACTGTTGAATCTCCCACCGTATATAAAGAAAAATAAACAAATGTTTTAAGTTCTTGACCCCTTTTCTTTCTTACTCTGGATGCCCAACCTGTTCTCATGATGAGGCATGCCCACCTATATGTATCTCCAAGATCCAAGATGCCACTTAAGTTCCAAATTTATATCTAGCTTCTTTGAACTGAATTGTGTTTCTGCAAAATTGATATGCTGAAACCCTAACCCCCAAGGTGACTGTATCTGAAGATAGGGTCTTTAGGAGATAATTAAAATTAAATGAGGTCATAAGAGGCCTAATCTGACAGGACTGTGGCCTATAAGAAGAGGAAGTGAGAGAGGTTGCTCACTCTCTCTCAGCTATGTGAGGACACAGAGATAATTAGGTGGCCATTTGCAAGATAGGAAAGAAGCTCTCACCAGACAGAACCTGACCATGTTGGCATCCTGATCTCAGAAATCCAGCACTCAAATTGAGAAAAATAAAGTTTGTGGTTTAAACCACCAGTCCGTGGTATTTTGTTTTAATAGCAACCTAGACTGATTAATACACTAGCCCACTACCTGAATTTCCAACAGTTAACTCAAACTAAATGTGTCTAAATTTATATTCATTATCTTTCTACTAAATCTGCTCTTCCTCTTGTATATCTCATATAATAGTAGCAAACCAGAAGACTGAAAACAATAAGAGAGTCTTCTTATCCTTAACCTTCCGACAGCCAGTTATCAAATACCATAAATTATTTTTCCAATAAAACCATAACTTAATATTTCTCCAGTACTAATGTGTCAATGACAGATCTCATTTTCTAGGTGGACTATTTCAGTAGATTTCTCACTTCAAGTACCTTCCTCAGTTCAAGTTTTACTCCTCCTAAGCAATCCAGCCTCTGCTATCATATAATCAATTGAAAATGCAAATCTACAAAGGTCTCTCCTCCACCTCAAAATTTTCAATTTTATCCATTGCATATATAATGGCAAACCATCCTCCCTTCACCATGATCTAGGATCTGCTTACCTTTCTAATTCTTCTCTTGTTGTTTTACATTACACTTCTCTCCAGTCATTTATTCATATGTTAAGACTCAGTTTAAGACCCAGTTACTCACTAAGAACTTCACCCTTTTTTCCTCGAAGAATCTAGTGACCCAAATTTGATGAACATATTGCCTTACTACTCTCTTTCACATTAAGGCTCTAATCCCCTCAATGTAACATATTTTATTGCTTAATTGTATCAAACAGTCTAATACATAGTGGGCATATAATAAATATTTATTGAATATAAGAAAAAATTTAAAAAATCAAAGATCCAATGAGACTACAATTAATATTATGTAAGTCAAAAAAAGATTATAAATAAAAATGGTTAATTAAATTGTTATAGTAAATAAAAATCTACAAAAATCATTTTGTTAAATAAAACTAATAAAACAAAAAACTCTACAATTGTTGATCCAATTCAGTAAGAATTCATGTGTGTGCTGGCATACACAGAAGACTGCAAGTATATGCATCAAAACATTAACAGAAGCTACTTCCAGGTGGTGGAATGAGCAATAAATCATATTAATTTTTTAGAGAATTTGCATTTTCAAATATGGCAATAAAATTATTATTCCCATAGCGAAACAAAATATAAATGAAATTAAGATGTTTAAAAATCTAAACAATTTATTTGGTTTTTAAAATATGAGTGGTAAAATTATGTAGGTTTCAGATATATAATTCTATAATACTCATCCCAATAAATTTAATTTAAAAATATTACATGCAATGAAAAGAATAAACTACTGCTACCCACAACAGCACAATGAATTCACATGCATAATGTAGAACAAAAGAAGCCAGACTCAAAAAAGTACCTTCCATTTCTATGAAGGTCACAAATATGCAAAAGAAATCTGTGGTGACAGAGACCAGCATGGTGACTATCTCTAGGTCAGGGAGACTGAGTGGGAGAGGGCCTGACAGAGCTTCCCAGAGGACTGGCAATATGGCTTACCTAGACCTGGGTGGTGATCATCCAGTATGGCCTGTGTAAACATTAATCAAGCTAGACTTTTTGTGTACTTTAAAGAGGATAAGTTCACCTCTATTTTTTAAAAGTGCTATAATATTTGCAATAAATCATCATGGATAATAAAAAAAAATGAGTTTGGTAAAACTTTGATTTAATTAGCCTTATGTAAGGTTTTTAGCATTGTGATAACAAAGCAAAATAAATCAACAAACAGTACAGGTGGAACTCAAGGAAGCCAAAAGCAAATAGTACAGTCAAAATTCTGAGAAATGGAATCTGGGAATAAAAAGATGTTCATGACCTAGATCTCTGTTTCTCTGGTGGACACCTAATCTATTGATCCTGCTCTTCTCCACATCTGTTTCCTATAATCTTACCATCTCCCCTTCTTCTATGCTTCAGCTTTCTCAGCTTTTCTATATACATAGGCCAAGCGAGACTGAACCCCTCCATCCTGAGTTTATAGTACCTTAATGATCATAGTGAATAACATCTATGAATCCCAATTCTAATCTTCTGAGAGACTCTGAACCACCCAGCTTGGATAAGGTGTGGCCAATCAGCTATATCCAGGTTGCTGAGGAGGCGCTACCATAATTACATTTTATAAACTTGGTTCCTTCTCTTATGGTTGTGAGAGTCAATTTATAGAAAAGAATAACCCCCCCACCAAAAAAAATAATAATGTGATAATAGCAAAAAAAATGAAAATGTAATTATTTTCATTCACATTATTTACTAGGTTTATGAATTCATAGCTGGAAGCATACCACTTGAGATTTTCAAAAGGACAGTTCTCAGGTTGCTATTACCCTTGAATACCTAAATATAAAAATATTTAAGAAAAACAAAACAAACATTACTGACAAAAATCAATGCACAAGGGTTGTCTGGAAAGTATCCAGCCATACAATATAAAAAAAAAATAGAGGCATTTATGGCTGGATTTTTTTTTTCCAGCAGCTCTTGTACGTCTGTATACTACATTGTTTTCTCTTTTATACAATTTATCTGATTCTCTAAAGTCATTTTAAATTTTATTATAACCAATTAGAGAGATATACATTAAAGACCACTAGACATGACATCAGAACCTGAGTCTGACTCCAGTTTTCACATTACAAGTAAATGACAATTTAAAATCCATTAATTTCTCTGATTATCAGCTTTCTCAGTTGCAAAGAGAATGATCTCTGACATGATTACTTTTTCAGACTGCTATAAAAATTTAAGTCTGTTAAAGGTATTAAAAACCCCAACTTTGGGGGCATAAAATTAAGCAATAAACAGTGACAAGTGTCAACAAAAAAAAACCTCATTTACACCTGTGCTAAAAAGGTACCTAAAAATTTGAAGATAATACATGTCATAACTCAATCTTATTTCAGCACTTCAGAAGACACATAGAATGTAATGCCAAATATTCTCTTAATGAAGAACTAAAATAAAGTCCATGATGTACAAGTCAGAGTGCAGTGGCAAGAACCAAACAGAACAAGTTTTTAAAAGGATAAAAATGGTTATTTAGAGAAGAAATGTGAACCCTGTATTTCAGTAAAGTGCTGGTTTTGCTCATGTTTGGCAGAGAAATCTAAATACTTCTGTCAGTCAACCACAGCAAATTAATTTTTGTGTGTTTACGCAATAAAAAAGTGATTGCATTATATTTCTTTTTTCAAAGAATAACCTAATTTGCTACTATCTGTGCTGACTGGTAACTGCCTAGAACAAGTAAATACTGATTGGTTTCGTGTGGTCTGGCACCTCTGAGGCTATTATCTAAAACCTACACATTTTCATATCAGCATTCAAATGAGTAACAGTTACTTGTCCTTTGTTATGTAAAATATTCAAAGAACTAAAAAGATTTTAAAAATTAAAAGAAAAAAACATATGGTTTTCATTTTCAGGTAGGAGAGTACAAGACCATGGCACTGACATGCTGAATACTGGAAGAAAACACTGATTGCAATTAGGAACATTCAAAATATCTGAAAGTAAAATCCTCCCTATAGAAATTACCTTTTTAAAATTTAAGCTTTTATACATTTCCTCCAAGACTTAGGGTAACTACTGTAGAAGAAAGAAATATGGCGAATAACACATATTTCCAAAAAGAAATAAGAAAACAAGAGTTTTTAATATCCAGAATGAAATGAGACAATTTGTTCACTGAGAGCTGTGTTTTCTCCTAAAGAAATTTTGGGAAACCACAGAGAGGTTGTTAAGGAAAAGCAGACATGTTGATGTCACCAGCCACAGTCTACCAGACACCTCATATTGAAAGAAATGGTGAATACCACATATTAATTGGAAAACCCTACTTCAACAAAGAGATTTTCTTGAAAATTCAACAATGATGCTATGGCTTATGTCTTATCTAGGATCAGAAGGTAACTAATTTTGTTCCCTTTCTTCCCCTAAACTCTTCACTCACAACTTAAAACTACTTAAAGCTGCTAAATTAGATTTTTTTTTCTGATGGCAATAATTTATATTTAAATTACAATAACAAATCTTAAAGTAATGTAAGAATTGAAGCACTTCAAACTTTAATATTGGAAAAGCTGTACCTATTATTTTCTGTTTTTATTTCTTGTGCTGACATATAAGAGGGCTTGTTTCATCTGTTAAGCATACATTTACCTAGAAAGACCAGATACATATTTTCTGTAGATAGCATATACTTATTGTGTTTTGTTTTCTATTTTGTATACATGTCAACAAAAGGATATGATATTTTTTCTATTAGTATATTTGAGTCAGGTAGATATAATGAACTGTCAGAAAGATAAAGAGTTGCAGAAAAACAACTACAAAATTGACCTAAAACAGGAAAAAATCATTCATGCAAGTGGTATTACACTAAGGTCAGTTAGGAAAAGGATATAGCACTATGTTGCAAGATAATGGATAACCTAAAGGACAACTGAGTGAGCAGATTCCCTGTCTCTCAAGAGAGCAACACTTTGAGTGAGCCTATCAACTATGATGAGATTCTAATAAAGCATAATGAATTAAACTATAAACTGAGGTTGGACAGCTAGAAACAAAAATCAGATAAACATGGGTGTAGCTGGGGAGCACCAAGGAAGGGATAGACATGGGGAAGAAGAGGGAACAGAGAGCTCTATCTGCTCATTGAATACAGAATGGGTTCACCCCTGATATTAAGTCTGGATGAGGCTCTAAAATTATTAATGGACTTCCTCAAGACTGTAAATGGAAATTTTTTTTGGCCCTGGCATGTTGTATGCTGGATCAAAGTTGATATCAGAGGGTACAAAAGATTAGAGTAAATGCACCTTCTACAAAAAGAAAAAAACCAAAAGTATAGAAGTGTATAAAGAAAACCTTAGAGTTCCATTCTCTTTCTTCTATCCACTACATAATCCTAAACTTAATATGGGCATTATAACTTCAAATGTTAAGAGTTTGGTGAGGGGGTTCCCTGGTGGTATATTCGCTAGGCTTTAGCGCTCTCACTGCCACGGCCTGGGTTTGATCCCGGCTCAGGGAACCAAAAAAAAAAAAAAAAAAAGAGTGGTGAATATTCTTACAAGGCTTTCCTAGGCATATAAAATCCTTTTCAATGAAACAAACAAACAAAAAACCAAATAACAAAGCTCTTCACATAGAGTCAATTTAAAAAAAACAAAAAAACTAAATTCAGAATATAATATTAACAGAATTTGGGAATATGATGTTAGAAATGAAAGAAACTATGCAAATCACCTAATCCAAAATTTTCATCTTACCATTGAGGATACTCACAGTTTCCAGGAGTCAAAAGTCTGGGCACAGCTTAGCTATTTCATCTGCTCAGGGTTTCTTTCACTAGTCTAAAATCAAGGTATTGGCCAAGATATGTGGGTTTCTGAAGTTTAGGATCCTCTTCCAAACTCACATGATCATTGACAAAAATTCATTTCCTTGAAGTTATAGTAATAAGTAAGATCCCTGCCAGGGCTACTCCCAAATTCTAGAGACCACAGGACCCTCTCATAACATGGCAGTTTACCACTTCAAGGCCAGTAGGAGAATCTCTCTCATGAGAAAGGGCTCAGTCACTCCTCTAATTGCTTAATTAGGTCAGACTCACCAGGATAATCTCATTTGTGCTTAACTCAAAATCATCCGTGGAACTCTTCACCTTTTTCATATAGGTGAACCTAATCACAATATGATAGCCCATCATATTCAGAGGTCCTCAAACACTCAATAGGAGGGGATAACTCAAAGATGTGGGCTATTGGGAAGTCATCTTAGAATCCTGCCTATCACAACCCCCATATCAAAGGTGTCACCCTTCGGTGCTACACCTTGGAAAATAAAAGCTTGAGTATTTACCACAGCTCCTCCTTGGTATGTCTTTTGGTGTACTCCACAGTCCTGGAAGACCACCAGAGGCTCTGCTTCTTACCCTATAACTACCACTTGTAAATGAGCAGTCACCAGAAAAATAAATTGGTGCTGAGGGGTGGGCTCCCATTTCTGCTTCCCTTCTTTCCAGGAGCCTGGCCCTTCATCTGCTCCCAACCTTGGTAACTATAATAGTATTTGACTTTCAAACACATGTTGGCTGTGGTATGTTTTCAAATTTATTTTTATCCTATTTTTAAAAACAGCATTTAGGTTTTCTGGTTATTCTTTTGAGGAATGCAAATCTGTAACAGGACAGCCCACTATTGGAACCCAAAATTAAATTTGTAGTATTTTGTAAGATTTTATTCACAAATGGTGAATTTACAAGATGTAGTACATCAATAATTAGTTAGAAACTGGTGCAGTACAACAGCTTCATTTCTTTTTTTAATCAGTAAAATATGTAATGAATTTATTAGAAAACTGACTTTAAAAATCAGCTTTTAATGTTAATCATTCTACTTAACTATAAATTTTACTACTACTTCTCTATACTACCAAGGACATTCAGCAAAAATTTTAGTGTATGAATCAGATATGATGTTTTAAAATATATTCTTTTTAAAATAATAATTTGCATATATAATAAGTGATTATCAATAGAAGCAGCTTCTATGTTTTAGGCTTAAACAGGCCCAGTGTGCTTTGAAAATTAAGAATTTCACAGGATTTTTCTGATGTGAAATTTTGATGGAATTAAAGAAGTGTTCAGCATAATTACCACTGAATTTACATCCTTAAATATTAATTATTAATGTTCAAACACTTGGAAGAAACTTTTGTGTGCCTAATTAAATGTATTTATTCTCCTCAAAGTTTTAAGCATTCCGCTGATTATCTCTAGTGGGTTAACATTATCCACCTACGTGCTGTTCATAATGTGGACCTTAAACAAGCAGCATTATCAACACCTGGGAGCTTATCCAAAACGAAAATCTAAAGCACCCTACTCCTAGACTTACTGAATCAAAATGTCTGGAGTTTCTAGCTAAGAATCTAACACAGATTTCTCCAGGTGATTCTTATGTACACTAAACTTTGGAAAGCATTTATCTTGCTCATCTTGATAACAGTGGAAATTATTTTTTATTTCAATGACCAGAACAAATGTGCATATGTGAAAATGTCCTCTTATATTAACATTTGTGCCTCTCTTTGAATTAGTCTATAACTTGTCCCATCAAAAAGAAAGAGGATAATAAACATACCCCATGCTTGGATATGCCCCTTATACACAGAGCAAAGGACCTTAGCCTAAATATAGATTCCAGGGTTATTTTCCATTGCAACACAAGGGTTTGGGGTCATAATTTCTGTCATAGTGCAAACAAATGAATGATAAATCACATATACTAGTACTTCAATCTTGCAGATTATGTAGCGAGGAATTTAAAAGGAAATTTTAAAAAAATACAATAGTAGTCTCAAGTTTCCAACATGCCAAAAATCATAAAGAATGAAAGTATAGCCCTGAAAATAGAATTCACAACAATTAAAACACATCGGCAATCAAACTGCCAAAAATATAATATAGGAGTATCTTGCTTACAATTCTTTTAAAAATTAAGACAATCACTGCTTTTATATCAATATTAATATGACTTAGTCATTTTCCCAACCAATTTTAGAATTGTTTTTAATAAAAGCATGATATAAATGTAAAGTTTAATTTTTAATATGACTGTAAAAGGCCAAAATTTAAAAACATGCGGTATTCACAGATAATCAAGGCAGAAAAACCTAAGGTTGCAAATGAATTATGCACAGAATATAATCAGCTTTCCTCATAGTAATGAAATTCTAAAGCCACAAATTATGTAAATCTGCATAAAAATTACTAAATTTGTCATTCCATTCTTTCTAACTTTAAATACAGTCTTTAGAGATTAAATATTTTCCTAAGACTACAAGCAATAAAATGTTAATATTACTGAGGCATCATTCACCTGGTATTCTTATTAGAATTGTGAAAAGATTTATTCTCTTTACAATCAAGGACACAAACTTGAAAGACAACTAAGATAAAAGTATTCTCCTCACCAATGATAAAGTTCTATTACCTGTACCCCACCTTCACCTCTATTCCTGGCCTATAAATGATCACAGCTAATTGAGAGATAGTAGCTCAATTTTTGTGGTACTGATACCATCAGAGGTTAAGTATTGACCTATGGACTAAGATAGTAGCTGCAAATAAAAACACTGAGATAAACCTATAGTATGCAGTAAGAAAGACTGACTCATGTTTATTTTGTTTTATGTTCTATCAGAAAATAATCTCTTTTTCAATATTTTACTTCACCTTATGAAGTCAGATCCATAATGAATAGTTTAGTATTTCAGGAGAATTGAACACTTTATTTGGATACTCTGTAGTAAGCTAGTAACAATTAGAAATAATCCCATAGGGGAAAAAATGTCAAAAGCAGATGACAAAGCTCTGAATTCCACACAAGTAAATTAAAATTAAAATGTCAGTTATAAAATAACTGAAAATATTTCTAAGTTTCCTCTAAGCTCCTTGAGAGCAATAGCAATGTCTTATTTTTATTAAATTACATATAACCCTCCATTGGTTTCAAATGAACCAATGGTGTTTATTTGTACAGGATCCTGTAGAAGTAGCGCCTGGACTTGAGTTACGATTTTATTACAAAATCATAACCATACATGCTTATGACTTTGCAATAAAAGATTTGGTATAGATTACCAGCTCATAAAAAAGGGGGCATTATTTGTGTAAGCATAAGCATGCATGATTTTGTAACAAAATCACAACTCAAGTCTGGGGGTTACTTCTGCCAGACCCTGTATATCTCACACAACACTGAATCTAGTGATATGTTCAGTGTTTACATAAAATAAAATATGTTTTAATTAGAATGAGTTGAGAGTTGTTTAAAATGTTTCACCATATAAGCAAATCAAGAGTTGATTGCACATTTTATACAAGTTATCAGTATATGAGTTTAAAAAGTATTAAATATATAAATGAACTTAAAAATAGGAGATTCAATGTAAATATGTAAATGTTTATCACTAATCTACTTAAAAGTTTATAAATAATTTCTGCATATAGAAATAATTCAAAAGTATACTAACCTAAGAGATATCTATGACAATTTTCTTTATCTTATTTAGAAATATATGGGCTCATTTCACTAAATATTTCAACTTTCTTAGATGATTTGGTATTTTATAATACTACTTAATATGTTTTATTGAAAATACATGAATAATAAGAAAAAAATTTCTTTATTCTAATAAAAGTATAATCTTGGATATACAGTGGGCTTACTTACTTTTTTTTTAAAAGAAAAAGAATAAAAATTGCTCCCACAAAATGTTTGCATTTTTGTAGCATACCTTTTAATATGTTAATAGAATTTGATCATATTAATACTGGTTCTATGGTGAATGTTGGAAAAAATCATTTGTTAATTTTACTAATATAATTGTTGAATCAATTCAAGATATTATATAATACTAATATTTTATCTCTTTTATTTAGTGAATCTATAGCCAGTTTTAAATTTTTATACATCAACTCAGCATGAACCGGGTATTTAACTCATAGCAAACATCTGCAGTTGCTAAATATAACAACTTAAACTATCTAACAGTTATGACACTTCGGTGTTTGAATTATCTAAATTTTTGGTGTGTGTTTATAAATTTTCATCCTTGGTAAGAAGATAAATTATGTAAGTCATACCTAAAACACCTTCTGAGTTTCTCAAAATTACTTTGTAAAGAAAAGCTTGGACAAATCTTTTCTAATCAAGTAAATGCTTCTCCAAACTGTATCATGTCTGATTTCACAGTATATTTTCTTACAAGGTAGATAGACATTTGTAAGGTTAAGATTTCATGATGGCATGTTAGGGAAAAATGTAAGCTATGCAAGGAAAACAATCATGAGAATTAGTTTATTTCTGTGGACCTCGAAGAAAAGAATTAATTTGCCTAATAGGAAAGGGTGATGAGGCAGCACTTAAAACATACCGAGTCTTTCACTCTAAATACTGCCCCAATTTTTTGCTTTTTTATTGCACCTTCCTATATAAAATAAGAAGGGAGAGTATGAATACAGTTATGTTTTCCCAGACTAAAAGCCTAATCCAGGACAATATAGTACAAATGTAGTTTGTTTTTTAGAAGACTTAGTAGGAAGAGATACACTTATTCCAGAACCATCTATCACTATTACTAAGGAAAGAGCTCTGTGACCCTAGAAGCCCAGAAACAAGTTATACAATCAGATCATTCATTCAGTGCTCAGGTTGAATCTAATTTTGCTCACATATGAATTTTTCAATTAATTATATATAAAACGAACAATGTAATATCAACTTACCAGGTCCTATTATACTTTGTTCCAGATATCTTAGTCCACAGACTAAAATAGGTTCCAACATGCATTCTAAGTAGCCTTACATATTCCTGACATGCACTGTTACATAATTTTCATCAGAGCACAGTTTGTGTCTAAATTTTTCCTCAGAAATTAGCCAAGTATATATTATCTTAGCATATTAATTATAAACACACATATGATTATATTAAAATACACTGGACTATTAATTATCACTTCATTTTTACTTTTACTTTGTGATATTCAAATATTTAAATAAACACAGTGGTTGATATTTCTTTCACTTTTTTAGAACTCATGGATTGAAAGCATTGCATAAAAATATAGTAATGATTATCCATTTATCAAATTCCATAACAAAATAATCAGAAGTTATTGCTTTTCTAAAAGATTTAGAGGAACATGGTAACAAATAGGTAATAATTATCAAATCAAATTATATTTTATTTATGTGATTTTATTCCCTCATTATTTCAAACACAATACTGAAGCCATCAGCATTCCACATTTTTTATGTCTATTTTTGACATTAAGTCAAATCCTGTCCCCAGTAAACTAGAAATGTTTTATGATCTTCAAAACATTAACCCACAACAATAGCCCAATAACATCAGTATTATAATTACCCACTTTTAAGAAACTGAAAATAGAAGTTAAAAACTAACTCTTAAGGTTAACATGGCCAGGAATGACAGAAATGAGAATGAAATGTAGATCAAGCCCAATCCCTCAATCACTGCAGTATCATATCTCTGTTTAACGTATTACATGGTTATTTGCTTATAGGTCCTCTCATATATCCATCACTAGTTTATAAACTCAACAGCATAAGCAACACCAAATTCATTATGCAATGCAACACATAGATAATGAGCACACAATTTAACATGTAGATGACATATTATAGAATTGTATTGAAATCTATATAATTTTACTAACTAATGTCACCCTAATACAGTCAGTAATAAAATACATACACACATACATACATACATACAATTCAGATACCAGGTATAAAATTTGTGTGTGTGTGTGTGATGTAGCCCAACAGTGCTTTGGGGGTAGTTTATTCTTTGAGGAGTAAAGGCTCAGTCTCTTGGAGAGAAATGCTCTGTACACACTTGCCCATATATTTCTCCCTGACTTGGAACTTAGAACGAAGTTAACATTTTTCCTCTGAATCTTGCCAACACCTTCCCATGCAGCCTCACCTATCAGAATCTACCTGATTTCGATTGACCTGCTGGATGGACCCTTGGTCCCCCACTCTACCTTCCTACTCGGGCTTATCCTCAGGCCTTTCCACTCCCAGCCTAGACTGGGCCAGGAGTCAGCTCCTTCTCACATCTTTGTCCCACCACAATGCAGCTCTAGCAAGGGTTTACCGGAATGAGTGGTACACTATTCCCAACATTATGAAAGAATCATTTTGTCCTTCTCCCAGTTGGGCTTCAATTTCTATGATATTTATACCGTGATTTGTTCTGGTTGAGTATCTTAGAAAAGGTTTTGCTGAGTGAGACTGTGAGGGTGGTTTTGTTTAATATTGCCCTAATTCTCTTTACCCAAAGGTCAATTGAACATATGTCCCCAGAGATTTGAAAATTACCACAAGCAAGTTTAGTTGGGACCCTGGGATATCCTGGCTTCAGTTCTTTGCCACTTCCTAAAAGTACTTAAGCTTTAAAGCCAACTTTGTTTTTAAGTCTGCTCATCAAACTTTGAGAAAATAGCTATCACCTTTTATACACCGACTTTCTAAAATATTAGTCTGAACTAGCTCAAAGTTGAAGAAGAAAGCTTTTAGTTCTGCTTTGTAAGCTGTATGGCTAGAAATGTGCATATTACATTATTCATTTTGACTTATTTCTAGCACAACTCTGGGATATTCATCATTCCATATTCTCAAACCTATACTTTTGTTTTATTTTCCAAGGTAACAGAGCACCACTATGTGTAATGAATGTGATAACATACTGAAATGTATTTCTGAAATATGATTAAGTGAGCCTAATTCCCTCATAATAAAGATCACTGAAATTTATCTTCCTCCAGTGACTCATTTTCATTTCTATATTAAATACAGGAAGATTTTATTCTAGAAACTGAAAGCGCATATTAGTTATTTATTTATTACAAGTATGCCTTATACCACAAAGATTTAGGATTCTAACATTGGCAATCCACATAATTAAGTGTGGAAAGTCTTCTAAATACAAATTATGATATAAAGCACACTGTTAATAAATATATCTTCTTTTTAGCTCTTCTGTAACAATTTTCCACCTTCCTATACCTTTTTATGTTCTTCATCCTTTCTTAAATAATAGCTACCTCATTTAGAATACCAGCCCCACCATTTACTAATTGTGTGACCTTGAGCAAGTTATTTAAGTCTATGTGCCTTAGTTTTTTTATATCTGAACAACATAAAAAGGGGGAAACATCAACCTAAAAATAGATGAAATAACAATACTTGTGCTCCATGAAACTATTCATTAGAAGCCTTCAATCAATGCTACTTATTATGCTATCAATAGTACACCACCTCTTGATCTAGAAAGACTAAACTCTGATGTGCTGCTCCATATTCAATGAGCACAGTTTGATATAATGTTGATCCTTTTTTGTTTTGTTATAACTCTGCAAGTGAATATCATTCTTCTCATATTGAAACTAATACCACTGTCTTCTGACAAGTTTATTTACCTTTGTTCAAGACTTCATGCATCCTGAGATAATATCAACATGTCTTAAAACAACCCTTCAATATCTTTCCCTAACGAACACTTCTAAGTAAATTCCTAAAACATATGAGAGCAAAAAACGGGATGTGCATCTTTTTACTACTGCAGTATTTTGTAGTGTGAACAGATATGGAATATGATCAACAAACAGTTCCCTGTGATATTCACTCTCTCCCTGAAATAACGCTGGGCTTTGCCACACTCATATACCTTTCCTCAAACAATCCACCTTGCCAAAAATATCCTTCCACGTCTTTATAGATATCCAAGGTCTATCATCATTTAGCTTCAGAGAAAAGTGAGTCCTATTCACTTTATCTCCATGCTTCCTTGCACACTACCCAAAGATGGAAAATTAAATAAATTGGATTTTATCATCACAATTGGCCACATATATTTATAAATTGTGCCTTAGAGGAAGGCATATAAATAATCAGGTAGACCAAGCACTCTTCACTCTCTATATTTTCCCTTCAGGCTCTAAAGCATGTGGCCTTTTCAAGCAATAAAGGGGTGTAATTTGAGACATAGGTTTATAAGTAGAGTTTGAAATATATGATGCAGACCTACCTCTATATTTTGATTCTAAAATAGTGAGGCTAAAAAATCAGATAATACAGTTTTCAGCATGACCAAATCCAGCTTCATAAAGTATTACTTTGCCTTATTTTGAATAATTATGAATTAATTCCTCAGAAAATTCCTGGAAAGTATGATTAGGAGAGGATTCATAAATTCTAGATGTACAGGTTAAGATATTATAACAATAATATCTTATTGTTACATAATTACACCTCTACTTACTATTGCAAGCGTGTGGCATGGCCAGTATCAACCAAATTTGACATAAATTGTCCCAACTTTTAAGGTTCAATATAAATCCAACATGATGACTCTCATATAGAAAGGAAATCATCCCTTTTTAATACTATCTCTGATAGTAATATATGGAATCAAAAACTTTACTCTCTTTTTGACTCAGTATGTCTCCAGATTTATGAATACATCATATTTCTCATTTCTACTAGTCACCTGAGTTCAGTAAAAGAGTTAACAAATAAATAATTCAAAGATTTTTAGGAGTAAAAAAATATATGTAGCCCTTACTATATATTAGTACTTTAGGTCATCAACATGCTATGTATTTTTTTTTTTCAGTTTTCCTCAAGGATTAGGCTGGGTACATACTACTCAGGAGGGCCATTAATGCCTTGCTTCACACAACCACATGATGTCAGTTAACTCACATTTCACTGCCAGTAATTTACTATCCATATTGTAAATTACCAGTTCATGGTGATCCTTAATCTGAAGGACCTTAACATCTACTTGATGGATTGCCATAGAGCCCTTAATATTACAGCTCTATTTATTTGACCACCACTTTCCATTTAATTCTGTTGCAAAAGATGCAATAGAGTTGACCAGAAAATACAAATGATGATTCCATAACTCATTCTCTACAAAGAATATATTTCCATTGGCTTGAAGTCAATCATCTCCAAACTCGGGGTAAGTTCCATTCCATCTTGTATTATGTGAAGGAAATAAAGGGTCAAATCCTATTTCTGTGATTGACTATGAGGCCACATCTCTGAGGTCATCTGTCGAGCACCTACTTTTGTAACATAATTCTTCCAAAGGTACCTTATATTAATATGTTTCCTATGTCTTGTTCTGGCGTAAGCTAATATACTCAAGTTCCTTACAACAAGCACAATAGGGTCTATCCTGAGACCATTCAAACGTGTGTATATACATTTAATCTCTCCAATTGAAGTGTGAGATCTTTCAACAGATAGGTTATGTCTCATAATATTTATCCTCTTGAGCGCCTAGATGGGTACCTTTTTCTGGCTAAATATTGGTTTTCTTTCTAAGATAGAGGTAACAAAGATCCTCTTTCCTAAACCCAGACTGTTTCAACAACCTACACACAATAGCTCCATTCAGATGAATGATGGGTATTTCAAATCTAATAGCCAACACCAAGCTTTGGTTTCACAAAAACACTCTTTCCTTTTATTCCCAAATAATTCCTTGCACCACAGTCTTGTCCAATTTTATTTAAATGACCTCAGCGTTTATACACTGCTTAAGCAACACATCTCAATCCCATCCTGATTCTTTCCACTCCTTTCTCTTTCAGTTCCAAGCTAATATTAAGACATGTTTATTCTATGTATAAATGTATATCAATTCCATGAATTTCTTGCTGTCTTTATTTCCTCCGCCTAAATTCAAACTACCTTCCTCTCTCCCTTTGGACTACTGCAATAGACTAGTTATTGATCCTCATGCTTCTCTTATTTTGCTCCAACTAATTGCCAAACAATATCCATAATTTTTAACACTGTAAATCTAATTGTGTCATTTCTTACTCATGCCCCTCCTCTACTGTTAACATTCTTCAGTGGCTTCCCACTGCACTTCAGATGGAATCCAAAATTTTACCGGAACCTAGAAGAGTCTGCATTAGTTGCCTCTTTCCTAACTTTCTACAGTTAACTCTTAGAATTCTGCCCTTTCTTCACTTAGCTAAACCCAGCACAGCCTTAATTCCCTGGGCATGCTGAACAGTTTTTAGAGGTTTCCATAATTAGAGGGTGTTCTACTTTTTAAAACATCAAAAATGAATATTGACCCTTCTACTCTGACATAAAAATCTAGTCACAAGTGATTGGGATAAACCTGAAATAAAAGGTTTTAGAGGTGGAGGGGTTAAAAATGAATGCCAAAGCAACTTTACCATTGGTGAATGTCCATTCGAATTGGGATGCTAACAGTATGTCTTCATATTAGTAATTTTCAAATGTATAATTACTAAATACCAGTATTTATAAGGATCATGTTTGTTATGTGATCAAATATATTGTTGTAATCGTAGTACTTGTTGACTAGTAGACATTATACCTAACTAACACCAGAACACCTCATTTGGAACAGTAACAATCTTTCCCTTTTGTTGTTATTGTTGTTGTCATTGTTACTGTATCATTTAAATGTTATTTTATTTTTAAGTTACTTTCTAATTTTTTTAATTTTTTAAATTTTTTCAATTACATTTGACATACAATATTATGTTGGTTTCAGGTACACAGCATAGTGATGAGACATTTATATAACCTACAAAATCCTCATTCTTATATATCTGGTTCCCATGTGACACCATATATACCAGGGTTGCCAAACAAATGCATACACATTTTAAGAGATGTTACCTATGTATTATATAAATACTGATGGTAACCACTTTGATCACCTCTCGTAATTGAAGAAGCCAAATGTGACTTGTATTCATCTTTTCTTATTTATATATATTATTATAATTTTATACAGTTTTTTTCTTCCTTAAAATATGTATACATTTTTGGCATCCTCTGTAGTTATCACAGTTTTATTGACTATATACCCTATGCTGCATTTTACCTCCCTGAGACTATTGACTGTGAATTTGTTCTTCTTGCTTTCTTCCTCTTTTTCACCCATATTTCCTGTCCTCCTCCCATCACCCTAACACATTTAGTACCCATCTGATGCCACACATAGTTACTTCAATATTATTGATTATATTCCCATGTTATACTCACCCCAATAAGTCTATTACCTATCTGATGTCACATATAGTTATTGCAACATTATTGATTGTATTCTCATGTTGTACCCTATATCTCCATAACTCAGACTCTGTAATCATCACAGTGAATTTCCCAATTCTCTCCTTATTTCACACCCTTCCCCAGACATCCTCTCATCTAGCAGCACACCAAATGTTTTCTATATCAATGAATCTGATCCTGCTGTGCTTGTTTATTTTCTTCTTTGGATTTCACCATAAGCAAAGTAACAATTTGCATCTGTCTTCCTCTGTTTGACACTCCACTCAGTGTAATACCTCCATGTCTTTTGATTGGAGTTTTTAATTCATTTAAATTGAAGGTAATTGTTGCTATGTAGCTATTGCCATTTTATTATTTATAATTTTGGTTTTTTCCCCATCTTAAAGTAGTCTCTCTAACATTCCTTGTAATACTGGCTGGTGGTGATGAACTCCTTTAGCTTTTTCTTGGCTGAGAAGTTCTTAATTTGTCCTTTGATTCTGAATGCTGGCCTTGCTGGGTAGGGTAATCTTGGTTACAGGTCCTTGCTTTACACCATGTTGAATATTTTCTGCCACTCCCTTCTAGCCTGCAAAGTTTCTATTGAGATGTCAGTTGACAGTCTTATGGAAGCTCCCTGATATGTTACAAGTTGCTTTTGTCTTGCTGATTTTGGCATTCTCTGTCTTTAATTTTTGCCATTTTAATTATAATGTGTCTTGGTGTGGGCCTATTTGAGTTTATCTTGTTTCAGACTCTGCTTCCTGGGTTTGTATGTCTATGTCCTTCACCAGGTTAGGGAAGTTTTCAGTCCTTATTTCTTCAAATAGATTTTCAATTCCTTGCTTTCTCTCTTCTCCTTCTGGAACTCCTATGATGTGAATGTTGTTATGCTTGATGTTGTCCCAGAGGTCCCTTAAACCATCCTCATTTGTTTGGATTCTTTATTCTTTTTGCTGTCCTGATTAGATGTTTTCTGCTATCTTGTCTTCCAATTCACTGATTTGATCCTGTACTCCACTGAGTCTGCTGATGATTCCTTCTATTGCATTCTGAATTTCAGTTATTGTAGTCTTTATTTCTGACTGGTTCTTTTTCATGGCATCTATGTCTTTCTTTATGCTTATTATGTCTCTGTTGATGTTTTCACCAAGTTCCTTGAGCATCCTTAAAATCATTGTTTTGACCTCTGTATCTGACAGGTTGCTTACCTCCATCTCACTTATTCTTCTGGAATTTTTTGGTATTCTTTTATTTGAAACGTATTTCTTTATTTCCTCATTTTGGATGCCTGTCTGTGTTTGTTTCTATGTATTGGGTAGATCTGCTACATCTCTCAGTATGGTTGGATAGCCTTATGCCCTGTGAGGCCCTCGTACCATCTCCCTGGTCACCTGTGTGGGTGCTCCTGTAGATTCTGGTTTGGTGCCAGTGCTGTGCCTGGAGCTACTTAGCACAAGTCTCAGAGCACACCAATGCTGGCTGCTGCCCACATGGGGCCTGTGGACTTAAATCATTTCCCAAGAAAGACTGCAATGAGGGTGGGACTGGTTGCTCACTGGATAAAATGTCTCTGGTTTTGGGTGGGGTGGGGTCCCAGTGAGTCAGCAGGGTGGAGTGAGCCGAGCTCACCAGAGCAATAAGGTTCAGATTAGGCCATGTGGGGGCAGGTGCAACACAGGAAACATGCTGCACAACAGCCAGTGACCTGAGCAGAGGACCCGCTCACAAAGAATAGTGACTGTCTTCTAGCCCTCACCCAATACCACACCTCAGTCTTCTCCCCACATGCTTCTAATACCCTCTGAGTCACGGTCCCTCTGCTGGAACCCAGGTGAGTACCTGTGAGTGACTAAGTCTGCACAGGCACTTTAAGAGGGCATCTGGGTTTCCTGCAGCCTTCTGTCCCAACCAGAAGGTCAAATTCCCCACTATATTTCACAGTCAGATGTTGTGGAGCTCCTCTTCCCAGCACCAGTGCTCGAAACTAGAGAGCCTGGTATGGGGTTGGGGTCTCTTGCTACTCCAGGAGGAACCTCTGGGGCTGAGATATTCCTCCTGATTTTCTACTGTCACCAGAGAGAGGTTTGGCTCCTTTTGTGTCTGTGTCACTCCTACCAGTCTTGACATGGTGTCCTCTTCTTTGTATCCTTAGTTATAAAGCTTCTGTTCAGCTAGACTTTAGATGGCTCTCCAGGTTGATTGTTCAATAATTCAACTGTAATTTTAATGTGTTCACAGAACAAAGCAGGCACACCATTTACCTACTCTGCCATCTTGGATCTCTCTCTCCTCTTTTGTTTCAATAAGCAACATACATTTTTAAATATGGAATGATTTTCCTCAATGTGGAAGTCCAAAATTAAAAAGAAAATAGCATAATTTCTCATTGACATTCTTCTGGAATAAACTAACCGTCATATTAATGAATGTAGCATTTGATATTTGGAAGCCAACTATTTATTATATAAAGTAATGATTTGGAAAGAGGTAAAGTTACAGAGATATAGTTGTGTTTTTATTGCCAGAATCAAATATTAGGAGAAAGCTAGCTCTCAGGGGCCCCTGCTCATTGTTTCAGTACCTCATCCCTGGAAATGCTATCCAGCAATTTCACATTACTTGTAGATAACACTTAACAATCTGGCCAAGAGCTAGTTTTAGAACCACCACAAAAGTACAAAAGTGCTCTGACCTGGACAACTGTGCTGAGATCACATAACAACTTACACCAAGGAAACTAAATACAGCCAAAGATTTCCAATAAAAATACAGCATTGCAAGCCATCACCAAATCCAGCTTTCTAAAGAACATTTTAATAAATAATGAAAACAGGGAAATACATCAGGTATACAGGCCTGGAATTCTTCTACAGACATTGAGTCAGGATATGTTTTTACATGATGTCAAGCAGTTACTGGGGTAAACTCTTCATATTTTACAGTTTGCCAAGAGAGGTGAGAAGGATGGCTATTAACATGAGAAACTGATGTAGTCCACTAAAACTGCTAAAATGAAAATGACACACGTAAAAGTTAAATTTTTTCTAGAATTTGATTTTGTGTGTGTGTGTTATCACCCTTCAATATTAAATAATTATTATGCCAGATACTGTGTTTGGTGCTGAAACTATGACTAATTATAGGAAAACCTCCTTCCTCCATGAGTTCTCTATTCAAAAAAAAGGATTTCATAAATAAATCAACACTAATATAAAAATTGATGTAAAAGAGGTAATATCAAGTAAACAGGAAGGGGAGTCTTCACATAACGCAACTACTAGTAGAGAAGGTATGTTGTATGTATGGGGTAAAGAGAGGAATCTGAGCAGGATGCTATCAAAAGGACTTCAAGAAATATTAACAATTTAAACTTACTTTGGAGGAAAAGGAGTTAACCAGGAAGCAATGGGCCTTCTCTGAGAAAGGTGATGCTCTTAGCTAAGAACTAAAGATAATAACTATACTTAGCTATTTAAGAATTGGCATTTAATAAATCATGAATAGTAAGTAATAATAAAAATAACAGCCAGTACTAATTGAAAGTTTACTATTTACTGTTAAGGGCTACACATAAATAACTGCTTTTAGTCCTATAAGGTAGGTATAATTATATTTCCATATTATAGATGGAACACCCCAAGTTCAAAAATCAGAAACAGGATTTGATCTTGAATAGTCATTTTAAAGTATGCATTTATTACAGAGTTCCTTATAGAGTTGAAAAATACAGTCACAGAAATAAATAATGAACAGTATAGAATTACCAGCAGAGTTGATACTGCAAGAAGATAAGATTAATGAACTTTATAGTGATGAAAATTATCCAATAAGAACCAAAGAGAAAATAACATAAACAGGAGCATCAGTGATGTAAGACCATAATTTATAGCTGCAAAACTAGGTAAGTGATTTTTAGGAGCTGGGGTGAGTGGAGAGGATCATGTTGGTGATTATACAACTATATACAGTTATCAGAATGCATCATAATGCACACATAAAATTGACAAATATTATTGTTTACAAATTATACTTCAAAAAAGATGATTTTAAAAACTGAATAGTAAGTAACTCATCATTTGGCTTAAAAAACAATTGTGATACATCTCATGGAAATAAAAAAATTAAAATTTATGTAATTTAAATAATAAGATTTAAGTAATATTAAAGGCAATAGACACTTAGTTTCTCTTTTACTTTTCAGACGTACAGGGATGTTAACTTCACATGGTGTCTTTATCAAAGTCTTTTGGAGTTAGTATAGCACCCTTTACTATACTAGCCTCCAAGTCATTTCCAAGTATCTAGGACGAGACTGCATACACAGTGATTGTGTTCTATGTTAACTACTGCTGATGGTCCAAGTAGCCAATTATAAAAATAATGAAAGGTTTCTATAAACCTAGCTACTACTTTGTTTAACTTCAAACTCCACGCAAATCTTAAAACACAGGAACTCAAAGAAAGCATCCTATTAGTGGACATAATCCCTGACCACAGTTTAAGAATTAGGTATTTCATTAAACCTTTAAAGCTGTGGCTCCTATAAATAAAAAATTAGCATTCACTGAATTTCCTTTAAGAAGCATTTTATGTAAAAAATAAAACTTTAAAATTAAAGATGACAAGTATAATCAAATGTAATAGATTTTTCCATAAGTTAACCACCAAAATCTATTGCAGTTCCCGTGATACCATTAAACATTTACCTGTTTTATTCTCATATTATCTTTCCTCTCCTTTAGGAAAAAGCATAATATTTTCTCTAAAAGGAACAAGGTGACAGCACCTTTCTTGAAATTGCCAGTAAATTACACTACAAAGAGCACTGAATAAAGTAAGTTCATTTTATTTAGACTGTACACTGCCACGAGTTAAATGGGTGTTAAAAATGAAAACAGAATGCCAAGAAAGTAAAGGGTTGAAATGAAATAAATTACACTCAAATTCTTTCTTATTTTATTATGCAAATGAAATCTCATTTTAGATTGTTATATTTGGAAAGCAGTTTAAGAGAATGTTTAAATCCCAAATCTTGCATTATTGTGAACATAAACCATCCATTGAACACTTCAGTATATATTCACAGGCCGACAAATTAAAAGGAGAAAAGAAAAGGAAAGGAAGTAAATTGCATAATTTTAAATGTATAATTTAAGTCATAGTTTCCAATACTTACAGAGTTTATAAATAAATATTAGTAATAGCCTGATTAACACTTAACTTTTAGATAGAAATTACTGATATACTTTTTCAAAAGGAAAATACACAAAACCATTTTTTATTTAAAATTATATAATTTGGAGATAACATTTCAATATCACCAATACTTATATTTTTCTAAACTATTTATAATAACCTGTATCAGATTTCTTTGGATATTCTATCCCCACTCAGAATTAATAAAGATTAAAGGAACATTTATATTTACTTTTAAAAGTTAGTAAAACTGAAGAAATTATAGTAAATTTTACCACATACTGTTGATACCAAATTTTGCTCTCTACATAAGAGAAAAGTCAGTTTATAAATAGAACAGATGTATATCAAGATTGTTTTTTCACTGACAAATTAAAATACATATCTCATTTTCACCTAAATTAATTCCAGGTAGCAATAGTTCTCCTCTCAATAAATTAAATAAATTTACATTTCTTGTTTTTTTCTTTTCAAATACTAATAAAAATTCTCAGTATTTTAAATATACCCAATACCTTAAGTATTCCCGGGACCCTACTACAGAAAATACCAAAGGTTTTTATTGAATACATACCTTTCTTTTTCCCAGGCAGATTAAAAACCACTGTCATCTGGGATTTTCTTTTTATATATAGTTACATTTATGTAATCATCTACAAATCACTTTGAAAAATGAAATGAAACATGATGCTTGGTTAAGATCATTCAACATGAAAATCAAGTAAAAAGTTATAGTTGTTTCATGCCACTTGTAAAGAAAATAGAGAGTGGATCTTAGAATAGGCCCTATATTATGTGCTAAAGATAGTTAAGTTTATCATCTATAAAATGAGGTAGCTATCTATGCTGACAGATGCTATGAAGAAACTAATCTGTCCCTGTCACTATTTTTCCTTAGGAATACTCACTTTAACATTCACACTTGGTGACAGATGATGGTTACAACTTACAACAGAATTTGCAGTTATCAACAAATGTATTTACAGACTTGTGAAGTGAAATGGCCCAGGATTTGTATCACAGTAGAAAATGCTTTGTATATATTTATAACCTCTAGATTTTAAAATTCATTTCATCCTTCCACTGAAAATAGATCAATATTTCAATAAATTTAGCAGTATTTACTCACTAAGATGAGCCAAGTATGTTTTCGTCCTTGCAAATGAATCATAATGTTTAATTCCACAGTACAACTTCTCTCTGAGCCTGTCACATTGATTCCTGGCCTAAAATGATCAATGTAAAAACTGTGTTTGTTCATGTAGAGTGCAGTGAGATATAAGAGAAAAAAAATGTCAATTTCTCATAGCACATATTTGTTAGAGTTGAATGTCAGCTTGAAAGAGCATCAAAAATCTAGAATTATACCTTTTCAGTTTCTGTAGTAGAGGGGCACTCTATGCATGGTAATTATTTGTTTTTTATACCAAGAAAAGGCCAAGACTATTCACTAATTCTGTATTACAATTATAATACATTACAGTTAACATTACAATAATAGATATGATACAATATAAATTAATAATACTATAGAAAAGTAATTAGCAAGGCAAAATATATCTCAGGCTATTCCATTGCAAGCTAAGAAATATTGCATATGGACCACTGGTCTGCATTATGCAACTGGAAAAAAATCTCCAAGCTAAAAAGAGATAATCTGGTTCAGTGAACTGTTAATCCAGGTGACAAAGCAAAACTCACAATATAAAACTGCAAATTGAAAGAGGTTTTACCCTACTGTTTCTGAAATTTATCCTTCAAAAATATCACAAGTATAAAAATAATTTTGTATAAGACCAAACAGTCCTTCCAATCCAATATTTAGTCTTTAAAGAAATAACTTTGTAGTTAAGTACAAGTAGTTGCCCTTTAGGGCTTCATCCTCCTTTGTTAGGGATGTGTAATGAGTGAGATCCCTCACTACTCTTCAATAATGTTTTAGCTTCCATTCATAGATGTAGTTTTTTTTAAATTAGAAGCAAATATCATTTGAAAGCAAAACAGGATTTGAAATTGCAACATACACAGTAGATAAAAGCAAAGCCCCTTCCTAGAAAACCTCATTTTCTAGGACAGGGGCTCCTCTGCCCAGACACCTCCTGAGTACACATGACACTCAGAGGCACCTTCTTGACACCTTCAAATTCTGAGAAACAAAGTGGGCAACATTGGAAGCCTACTTCTATTTACTACTCCCACTCAAGAAACGTATTATAAGAGGACCAGTTTCCTATGTTTACGTGATGAGTACAGAAGTATTTCCTTTCATTTACCTTAAAATGGTAATTTTCCATTTTTAAAGTTGCTTCTTAGTTCTCTAAGCTTCAGAAACATGTAACCAACAGCCTACTCATCACTCTTACATGAACCTCTCAGGGGCACCTTAAATGTGACATAACCAAGATGAAACTCATTTTGTCAGCAAAGATCACTATCACCCATACAAGAGCTCAAGCAGAAAATCTGAAATCATCTTGACAAATTACCTCTCACTCATCCCCTAAAAATTCCCAAGCATCCTTTAAACTATGCCTGTTATTTCTCCTAAATCTTACTTTCGCAAATCCATCTCTTTCCCTAGTCTTCATCTCTACTGCCACTAAAATGGTTCAAGTTACCATTATATCTTCTTCCAAGCTACTGAAATAACTTCTCAACAGAACTTGCCTTCTGCCCATTTTTCTGGTTTTCTAATTTATTTCTTTCACACAGAAGTTAGTTATGACTTTAGGGCTTCCTTGTTTACAACCCTTCAGTATGTCCCAGCTTAATATAGCTTAGAATGATTTGACCACACCACTAGCTTCCTTGTCTTTTGTCCTGCAATATTAGCATTCTTTCAGTCCCTCAAATCTGTCACCTCCTCCTTGCCCCAGGGCCTAGACACAGATAGGATCAAGTCATCCATCTATATGCTGTCATATCATTTTGGATTTCAAGCATTTATCATAACTGTAAATCAACATGTAATTCTTTCTTTGAAGTTTATGTTCCCTACTGGCTGGACTCTCTGGCTCACCTTCACATCCCAGCACATTGCAAAACGTCTTGCACAAAAGAGAGCTCCAGTAGAATTAGTAAATAATAATTTGGGATCTGGAGAAGAGTATGACCTATCTTTCATTTGATTTTCATAGACTTCTGCCAGATTTAAAACGTTGAATCTTTTTAGTCTATTTTTAAGCAGATCAGCTTCATTTTAAGATTCTAAAATTGTTCTTTTTTTTTCTCAGCTTCATTATGTCTCTGATAAGATTGAAGAATGTCTAGAATGATATGGACAAATGTTTTACTTCTCTGTACAATGTTATATAAAAAGCTTTTACTAAAAATGAGTGTGATTTGCATTTGTATTTTCAAAGGTATTACTGATAAAAGAGCTCTGACTCTTCAGCATCCTTTTAGGCATCCAGGCATAGCAATACCTATTGACATTGACAAACATTACAGAAAGAGAGGATGGCAGAAGAGATATATGTATTCAGATCACTAAATTTTGGCAGCGACCATACTCTGAGGTCCATAACTCCATCAAAGAACAATGCATCTTTTTTAAATTCATTCCTGGATATTTAGTTGTAAGTGCCTCTGGTCCATTTACAAATATTGATCTGTTGAAAAGCAAGGAAGCCTTTGCCACATTAATTTTTGATCCTCTGCTCCTCAGGAACCTGGTATATTATTTAAATAAGCGTGGCTAGCTAAATTAATGTTGAGATTCATGAAAATATTGATATTTAAAGTTCAAAACCATCAATTTGGAGTTATTTATTAAGCTAAATATAAATTAAACAATTCATTTTTAAAAATTTTGTATGAACTTGCCTTGGATAGCTATACTAATGTAATCTACATTTTAAATAATTAAATGATAATATCAATAAGTCATTTCAGAGTGTTTATTATATTCTAATTTCTCTGCAAACTTTTCTGCAGATATAATTTAATCCCAGTAACAACCCTATGAAGTAGGTAGTGTTTTACGATATTATAATTATCCCTATTTAATAGATGAGGAAACTAAGATTTAGAAAACTACTTGCTGAAGGTCAAACAAAACAAGGTAGCAAAGCAAAAATTCACACCCAGGCTGCCTCAATGCAAGGAGAGATGATGATTCAAGCATAATGCTACAGGGTCATAGGGTAAATATAGGAAGCCTCCTTAGCATTTGGGCTCCTCACTATTGTCTTCATCTGCAGGGAGAAGACGGAAAATTTTTTACTCTGAGAAGCAACATTGCCAGCAACTAAGCAATAGCTTATGGAGTTTAGAGACACTAATCTGTCTTCATACCTTAGAGAAATCTAGTTTGTATTAAATTCTGTACTCCATTTAAAATGTTTTGAGAAGCATGGATGTAAGTACTGACACGACATTTTTGGAAAATCTATAAAATCCATTTAGCTAGGGGATAATTTAGGCATGAAGGGTATATTCAAGGAGAAAGCTTGTACACAAACAATAGTAATTAAAGGCACTATTTTTAAAAATATACAATAATTCCCAGATTTGAGATATCTTATTTCTCTAGAGGATTCAGAAAAGCCTTCAAAAGATAGGGTTTGAGTATAATCATGAGGAAAAGTTGCAAGTTCAATAACTGGACCTTACATCTACAATTTGAATGTTCATATGAATAAACTGGGACTCTTGTTAATATGCATATTCTGATTCAGTGGATTTGGGTGGGACTTAAAATTCTTCATTTTTATAAAAGGCTCCCAGGTGATATTGAGGTTACTGGTTTAAGGATCACACTGTGAGTAGCAAGGTAAGTATTGACATATAAATAGTAGGGGCAAATCTACAAGGCAGGAAACAATCTTGTATACCAGGGATGCCAAACACACACACACACACACACACATTTTAAGAGATGTTATCTACGTATTACCTTTTGAAGTTGAATTGAAGTATGGTAGCAGGACAAAGAAAATGGCAGAAGCACGGTTGCCATTCAAGGAGCACAAGACCATTTTGAAGTGGTATTTGAAATTCAAGAATCTTGTTTGAGTTTTCCCCCATGTTCTCCTGACTTAACACCCCTTGACTTCTACCCATGGGGGACCTTAAAGGATGTGGGGTGTAGTAGAAAACCAGTTATACTGGCAGTGCTTTGGGAAGAACTTGAAACAGCATGCACAGCAATAAAAATGGACACTTTAGACCACATTGCTCAAGCAGTAGTGCACTATAATTCTAAGTGACTAGGCACTGATGGTAAGCACTCTGAGTACCTCTTGTAATTGCAGAAGTCAAACTTGACTTGCATTCATCTTTTATCAATAATATTACTATTTTAATACAGTTTTTTCCTTTCTTAAAAAATGTATATATATATTTGACACCCACTGTATTTTGAAGAATAGTCAATAGCACTCTTTCCCTGGAGAAACAATAGATGGAAAGGAATATTTATAACAAATTATGCAGGGCCTTGAATGCGCACTTGCTACTCTGAGATTTTATTTCAAGTACAATACGTTTTCAAGGCTTTCTCAAAGACAAGTGTTCCTTCAAACTGACAAGATCAATGTTTAAAAGAAATTAAAGATAAATAATTTATCAATTTAGTTAAGGCTACCATGCTCCCTATTCTTGGAGAAGACAAGTTCATGCCATTAAAACAAGTTCTTCAGATGTTACTATTTCAATAGTTTATTCTAACTAAAGCCCTAATTTATATTAAATATACATTCATGTCAATAAATTTTTAAAGCCTAATTTCACCCAACTTTAAATCAAGCATTGAAGATTGCCAATTCATGTATTTTCATGTTATTTATTTTTTAGAAAAATGTTCTAAAAATATGCAAACATCAAATGCTCTGCATCAATTAATGACTTAATAGTATAACATTAAATATATTTACTATGTAACTTATTTTAATAGCCCAACACAGCAGGTACACAGAAAAATTCATTTGTACTATAGAAGCTAAAGTGAACTCCCTTTGTTTTCTAACATGAGCTATTACCTCATACATTTATTATTGGTTCCAAATGTTTTATTCACTCAACTCACATGATTCCAACACAGTGTGTTCCTTAGAGCAGAATTATTTCACCAGTTTAATTAAAGTAATGCAAGTATTATTCTGGTAAATTAATACCTGATTAGCTTGGGAAATTTTTAGTTTAGGTATAGGAAACATCCAGGTTTTATGAGGCTTGAAATTATTAATTTTGGAGGATCTCTTTACAAAGAATACAAAAATTGAAAATGGTTCACGATCACTCAGGACCCTAAAGCTTACACTTCAATAGCTTCATGGTAAATAAGGTTCAGATTAGAAACTATAGAGCCCATGTTTAAATACATTTATATAGTAGATTGTTTAATCAATTAATTGATTAATTATTGGGTACCTACTATGTACCAATACTATATTTCAATACCATAACACATAGCCGATACTCTTCTAAGCACTGAGAATAAAATGTTGAATGAAACAAAATTTTCATCCTCATAGGGCATATCTTCTAAAGGTGGGAAACACAGTAATATACAAATAGATAAGACAAATTCAAAATATATAATAAGGTAAGAACTATAAAATTAAAACAAGGTAAGGAGATAGAGAACAGTTTTGAAGTGGCTATTTCAGCTCAAATTGTCAGAGAAGTTATGTCAGGATCTGATATTTAAATTGAATAATTTAATGATGAGAAAGAGGCAGCCAGGTTAAAAGGGATTTTTTTTTTTCAGTTTTATCCAAAGTAGGAAGAGGAGGTAATCAATAAATATTTGTCAAAATATTAAGTGAATAAATCTAGGGTGAAGTATTTTCAGTAAAGTAGAAAATGCATAAGCCTTGAAATAAGCATAACTTGAAATTTGAAGGAATAGAAATTAGACCTGTGTGGAAAAAAAGGTAAGTTATGGAGAAAACGGTAGGAGACGAGGTTGGAGAAAGGTGGAGCTGGGGTCTAGATCACGTGAATCAATGGTTCTCAGGCCAAGTGGCACATTAAATCACCTGAGGAAATTTACAAAGCACCAATGGCTTGGACCTAGCAAAGGTCAGTTATATTAGAAGACAGAAGGGAACCTAGTCAAACAGAAACATTTATTTTCAGGCCCTCCAGGTGTATCTGCTGGCATACAGTGTTAAGAAACAATGATCCATAGACTTGAAGGCTCAGTAACAATTTGGGTTTTAGCCCATCATCAAAGGAAGCCACGAGAAGGTTTTATTTGGGGGGCGGGGGGGGGACCAATAATGTCATCAAGATGTATACTGCCTTAAATTAAGATTCAGAATAAATACTTTTCTCAAATTCTTCTTGTTTTTTTCCTACCTAATTTGTGGATTTATACACAAACTTAAAGAAATAACAAAGACAATCATATGCAAAGCAGAGAATGGTATAAAATATGTTCTATTGTTTCTAATGGTGATACCAATATAATCAAGAGTTAGAAAATATTCTCACTTATCACATAAGGAAAAATATTCAATTTTCTTTATCTAGACTATTTTATATTACAAAGACAAAGAAAGATTAAATTGTCAAAACCAACTTCTTTTGCTTGCACATAACTCCAATTCCCTAGGACCTTCTGACAGTACAAGAAGTAATAGAAAGCTTGAATTAGTTGTATCCCTAAAATCTGAATTCTTCTGGTAGTTTTATGATTTCTGGAAAGCAACATAGGAAGAATACTTGAGTTGTTCCAAGACTGATTTTCACACTTCCTCTTCCAAATTCTCCATACTCCCTACTCACATTTTTGTATTTACTGTCAATTCTTCCAAATAGCATGCAACCTTCATAATAATTTTATCTATTGTGTTTACTAATATATCCTAGTACTTAGAGAACTGGTAACTGTATAGTAGGCACATAACAGATACTTATTCAAGAAAGGAATGAAAGTAGATGTGGTGATAATTCTTATTCAAGATGATGAAACTCAGGCTCCCAGTGGCAAATGAGTTGCACAATGTCACATCTTTAGGAAATTACAGACTTAGGGTTGAAATGCAAATCTATCTTGCACTACAGTCCAGATGTTAACCACTACACACTAAATATTTAGTAAAGCATTTAAAGCTGAGACTAAAAATGTGCACTGTGTTCAGACTATAGAAAGCTTCTAGTGCCAGAGTAAGGAGTTATGACTTTGAGCTGTCATTAGTTGGAAGTTATTGTAGGACACTGAGCAGACAAGTAACATCATCAAAGTAGTGTTTCAACAAGATTTATCTGCCCTCAGTGTGGAGAATAGATTGGAAGCAGAAGAACATCAAGGCACCAAGATAGTTCAAAGAAAAAAACACAATGTCAAGATAATTTCAGGAACCAGTCAAAGTAAAAGTCTATAAATCAGTGGTAACAACAAATTATTCTTCAGCTTTGAGATGCAGACCTATTACAAATGTTCATACAACAAATATTTATTGGGGGCATGCAATGTTCATAGCAGTCATCAACAGACTCTACCAGACATTTTATATTGTCATAAGATAAGATCATCTGTATATGGTCATACTCACTTCATTCCACTTGTGGGTATGTGAACAGCATAGATAACTTAAAGATCCTTAAAAAATAAACCATATAAATTAAAAGTAGGAAAGCATATCCAAACTGGACTGAGGGTTTATTCAGTCAGCAAATGTTGGTTCTGTACCTGATCTATGTTGGTCCTGTACCTGATCTATGAAAGACACTCTTTAGAGATGATTTCCTGAGTCACAGATGAATTTTAAGTACTGAATACATAGTGCCCTTAGTAAAAACAATAACAAAAAAGTACATTAGTAACCTGAAAATAAGGAGATTGCATATAATGGAAGAAGCTTAGGTAAGGTACTACATGAGTAGAGAGGAGAAAAGAGTTACTTTAAGCTTGGAATTGCAGACATCGTCAGTGAATTATTAGTGATTGAGCTATAAAATATACTCCACCACAGCACATCAAAAATAGTGTGCTAATAGATTTTGGGTAATTCTTGGTAAACATCAGTAATGTTTAATGACATTGAGTATTGCAGATAAAACAATAGTGATGCATTTTAGGAAAGGCAAAGTTGCACATTGTATAGGGCCATTCAGGGTCACTAAATTTCCTAGTAGGATACTGGATCAGAATCCTCAAGGCTCTCAGTAGAGGTCTAATTTGTCCTGTACTATGTGTCTAACTTTGCTAATTGATACACTACCCTTAGATCGTCACTTCTTTGTTAGTAAAAATATAAATAGGCTATGAACCACTAATTCCTCATTATACATAAGAGTTCCATATTTTATTGACTGATAAATTCTATTTATAATAGATTTCATTTGAAAAATGTATTCTATGTCATTGAGAATTTTGAGAAACTTGAAAATACGCTAGATTATTTCTAAGACTTTTATGAACTCTAAAACTCAATGATTATCCATACATCATTCTTTTCATTTGCTCTTTGTCATATAGATACCAATTCTAAAATGTTTCATAATATGAATTACATGAATGAGGCCACTTCATAGATTATCTTGAGTAATCCATACTAGGACATTTTCTGTGTACTTACTATAAAGAGTTACACAAATATATATAACAGAGCTTCCAGTTCACTTGTAGCTGCTTTTGTCATGAGAAGGGATAACCTCAAATTATGACATATAACAATCATTGCAATAGCCTGCTTACCTGAGTTGGTAAAAGTTTATATTTTGTCAATATTTCTTGAGTTTCTTTTCCTAATAAAAATGATATTCTAAAATATGTACTCAGGATTGTATGCCTGAAACCTATGTAATCCTTGCTAACAGATGTCACCCCAATAAGTCTAACAATAAAAATGAATTTAAAAAAATTTAAAAAAATAAAATAAAATAAAATATGTACTCATATCCTCATAGAACTCTAACTTATTTATTGTTATTCTGATACTATGTTAGAAAGATAGAGAAGTATTCTTATATTTGCGGTAGTATCTTGAATCAGGGATAAAGATTTCTTAATATTACCTTCAGTATCCTTGGGAACAGCCATGTTTTCATGTTTCCTATACTTTTATTACTATGGATCATTAAAAAAATTAAAATTACTGTGATTGTATATGTTTCCTAAAGCTGCCATAGTAAACTACCACAAATTCAGTGGCTTAAAACCACAGAAACATATTCTCTCTCAGTTCTGAAGACTAAAAGTTCAAAATCAGGTTCAGGAGGGCCATGCTCCCTTCAAAGCCTTTAGGAAAGACTCTTCCTTGCCTGTCCAAGCTTCTGGAAACCATTCCTTGGATTGTGGCAGCATATACCTCCAATCTCTGCCTCCGTCTTCACATAGTCTTCATCTTTCTGTGAGGCTCTCTCTGTCTACTCTTTCTCTATAAAGACCTTAAGAGTCCATGTTAATTCAGTATGAACTCACCTTAACTAATTACATCTGCCAAAATCCTATTTCTAATTAAGGTCACATTCTGAGGTTCCAGGGATGCATGAATTTTTTTTTTCAGATACTACTCAACCCATTACTGTGGTTATGAAATAGTCTATCAATTTGTATAAAATATGAGCTATGTTAGAATATGTATACTAATGAACACACCCTAATTAATACTATAAAGTTATGTGAAAAAAATTGATGCTTTCAGCTGTTGGAATCCTATATTTGAAAACTTCATGCTTTCTTTACCTATTGATCATGTTTATACACTGTTTATATTCTACACAGATTTCTAGTTACTGTCTTGAAGTGATTCTCTGCAGTGGTAAATTATTTTTGGAACAAAATTTGCATTCTTGCTCTACAGATCCTCTAATCATGATAGTATTAAGCAACTAATCACTCAGTATTCCTTCCCTCAATCAGACATCTGATATGCCAGGCACTTCTAGGCAGAAAATAGAGCAATAAACTAAATAGACTGACATTACTGTTGTCAGGCTGAAAGAGAGAAAACAAAAGAAAATAATTTAAATGAGATATCTAGATAGATAGATAGATAGATAGATAGATAGATAGAGATAGATAGAGATATCTTAGGTGGTGAAAGGTGCATTGGAGAAAAACAAAGCCAAGAAGAGAGATAGGAATTGTAGGGACAGGGAATAATTCATATTTTCAAATACTGTGGCCATGGAGGCCACTCTATGTTACTCACCCTTAAGGAAATACCTAAAAGATGGAGGGGAGAAATAAGATGTGAAGAAAACTGGAGAAAACATTACAGACAGAAGAGTTAGCAAGTGCAAAGGCCCTAAGATGGAAGGACACCTAGCATATTCCAAGAATAGCAAGAAAGTCGGTATGAATGGAGTAGCATGAACTAGGGGAGATTAACAGGATTTGAAGTTGGCAGTGGCTTCAGCACACATAATATAGAACTTGCTAGGCCATGTAAGGTCTTTAACTTTGATTCTGAGTGACAGAGAGCCAGCAAAGTGGTTTGAGCAGAGGAATGGCATGATTTGACGTGAGATTTTAAAAAAATCACTTTGGCTGATCTGTTGAGAATAGATTACAGGTGAGCAAAGGTAGAAGCAGGGAGACTAGTGAATTAATGAGGAGTGTTTCAATTCTGAATACATTTCAAAGAAATAAAAAACAGGATCTGTTAACATGGAATGCAAGGGAAAGAGAAAAGTTAAGAACGAGTAAGATTTTTGGCTTGAGCAACTGGTGTGCAGGAGCTGCTAAAAACTGACACAGAGAAGACTGCTGGTAGGGAAGCTTTTGGTGGAACATGAAAAGTTCAGTTTTGCAGACAGTAAGTTTGAGATGTCTCTTAGAATCCAAAAGAATACATGTATATCAAGTAAGCCTTGGTCATTAAGTGTTTAAAAATTAGGGAAAAGGCATGAGGTGGATATATGAATTTGGAAGTTGTAAAATTATAAAGCAATGAGATCGCTAAAGGAGTGAGTATAGATGAAGAACAGATAAATTCAATCCCATTTCCTGGTTACCTCAACATCAAGAGATGGGATGAAAAAGAGAGAACCTGCAAAGTAGATTGAGAAGGAGCAGTCAATTAGGTGCCAAGACAGGAGAGCGTGATAGCCCCTAAGACAAGTGAAAAAGCAGAAATGATTAACTGTTTCAGATGTTATTCACAGTCAAGGTAGATAAAGGTTGTAAGATAGCCACTGAATTTAGCAAGATGGTTTTCATAAAAGCATTTTTGGTGAATCAAATACAAGTTTGTATTTAAGAGAGATAATTTAAAACCATGCGTACAGAAAACTCTATCAAGAGAATTCTCTCTTAACTTCTCCATAGAGATGTCTGAAGACTAAATGATATAGCACACTGTACTTCAAGTGCAAGGCTTGACATGTAGCAGACAATAAGCAGTATCTACAATAATGGTGAAGATGTTGGTAATAACACACACAAATTTTCTATTTCTGTAAGAATGCCCATTTGCTCAAGAACAATTTCTTACCTCCAAGAATCTATCTTGAGATCCAGTTCATTTCTCATAGGATAAATAATAAATAGAATTAGGCATGCCCAAAATAGGTACATTGGTAATGAAATAAATTACAACTCATAGTTTAAAAAAAGGAGAGAAAACATTAGATGGCTGCAAATGATGAGGACAGTTATGAGTGAGGAATTAACAGAGATTTTTAATATTTTTATTTTCCCTTTTAAAAGTCACAAGAAATGTTTAAACAAATCATGAGGCATCAGATAGAATAATGTACAGCCAGTAAAATTGTATCAAGAAATATTTGGTGATGCAGGAAAATGTCTAAAATATAAATTCAGAGAAGTAAAACAGAGTATAAAAATAAAATAATGTAAGGTCCTTATTAGAAATATAAAGAATAAACCAAAACTTAATTATAATAATCTATATGTGGTTGGCTTACAGGTTTTTAAATATCCTTTCTTATGGTTTTCTATATTGAAAAAAACATTTTTAACAAAAAAGATCATTACCGTAAATCATAAAAAGAATCCTTCGAAGATGAAATTAAAAATCATATTTAAGTGATTTTTAATAATAACAATATTGTAAAGTGTTTTTACTGAAAGAAATAAGGTTTTGTTTTTAGAACTATCAGCTTCAGGTAAAATAGGGTTATGTGCACTAGTGTCCTTTTTAGAGCATTTTATCATTCCTAAATCATTTGTTAGTATATCTATTTAATTCTCAAAAGATGGACAAAGTGAGATTCCATTCAGGTCAGACTTTTAGTTAAGGCCAGAGCCATGATAAAATTTAGATCTTGCTACCACAACACCAGTATTCTTGCTACTATACTATTTAATCGCCCTTGTATCAACCCAATTGAATCAATATGACAGACCTACAGTAAAATGTATGTGAGTGTAATTCCACAAGTATGAACCAAAAAATTAAGACCCTGGTTACAGTAATGCTAACTATAATTTTTAGATTAATACAAAGGCTGTCTGGAAACTATCCAGCCATTGTCAATATAAAAAAAATGGCTTGTGTCTGGATAGTTTCCAGACAGCCCTTGTATTCTGGCACATTTCCACAGCCTGATTCTGTTATGAAATATGGTGAGATTTAGTGATAACTCAGTATTTTCCACTCACTTACAGTTAAGAAAGCCATATGGTTTAGACATAGAAGAGTAGTTGTGCACCAAGCCTCTTACTCAAGGCAGAGCGTTTCAGAGGACACACGGAAAGTACCAAAGCCAAGACTAGAATTGTACTCATATTCTCCTCCAGACTAGAACAGTCAGGAGAGTGTCAGGTGTTTCATAAGCTAGTACAAAACTTAATCAAAATAGTTTAGCTCTGAAATATAATTTAAAAGACAAGTTAATAAAATCAAACAACTGACATAAAGACCTTGGTAGATATAAAGATTTTCTACATGGTAATTTTTAAATTACAAATCAGTAATAGAAGATAGATATGTCATAGTGAGTATTCAGTGAAAAAAAATGCATCTTTATCATTAAGCTAAAATACAATACATATGGATCAAATCATTCAATGTGAAGCAAAATTTACAATAGAAATACTCAAAGAATTTGTGATTACAAGGACCTTTCAGTTCAGTCCTGAACAGGTTTCCCTCTCCACCAAATGCAGGCCAAAGTTTTATATTTATTTTTCTCTCTCTATAGAGTTGATTTACACCACTAAATGTATCAGTATATAGAAACAGAATTTTACCACCAACTAGATGCTGTATTTGCTTAATATATTCTCTAATGTCTAATATGTCATATCCTTTAAGCCAAACTTCCATTTTTCTTTACATTTCAAAAATAAGGACATAAAGTCAGCATATACTCATACTTAGCATGTAATGGCAAACTTAAACATAAGTACAATAAAATGTAAAAATTATAAAAAAATTTGATTAGAAAGTATTCTAATTAACAAATGTATTTTAAATTAAATTATAAATACTGTGATAAGATAACTAGTCTCATTTACTGATCATGAGATGTAAAGATTAGTAGACTGTAGGAAGTCATTAGAAATATCTATCAAGAGCCTTTTAAAAATACAAATGCCTTTAAAAAAAAATAAATTCCATAACCAAGAATTGAGCAAAAGAAAATAGCAACATTGTAAACTGTTGACAATGCACTGTAGGATTGTATGCCTGAAACCTATGTAATCCTTGCTAACAGATGTCACCCCAATAAAAAAAAAAAAGACTTACTGAAAAAAAAAAAGAAAATAGCAACATTTTCAAGCATAATTTTATAAAACTGTTTATAACATTATCTGGTGGTAAAATATTAGAAGTAATCTACACAAAAATTAATAAAAAATTCTTAGCTATGGAAATTATATATGTGATAGAATATTATGCAGTCATTAAAGTCATGTTTGGAAAAACTATTTCATGCAGGACACAATGCTCATACTGTATTGACTGAAAAAAATAAAACATTCAGCTTTATTTTAGGGCTATGCCAATTTCTGGCTATTTTTCTTCTTTATTTTTATTTGTATTTATATTTTTTCTTTAATAAAGCATTATTAATTTTATTATCAAGTAATAAATAGTAGTCTTTTTCAAAGATAAGTAATAGCAGGTTTTCTACTTGGTTTTAAGTCAAAATGTCTAAAGAAGATTTGGTTAATAATATATGAATATATTTCAAGCTTTGCAACAAATTTTACATCAATTACAAATAATCTGCAATAAATTCTAGAAAGTAAACTCAAATCTTTATAACCAAATTATTCATATAGTGATAAAAAATGTATAGGCGCACACTGAAAAATATTACATGAAAATGTCATTATTTTGAAAAGTCATGCCTTTCTCATCTTCAAAGAACAAATGTTTCTGAAACAGCTGGGTTTTTATATCAGAAGAAAAGTAACCTTGACTCACCTTATACCATGCACAAAAATCTAAAAACCTTAAAAACTAAAACCAAAAATCTTCTAAAAGAAAAATAGGAAAAACATCTTTATAGCTTTGATAAAGGCAAAGATTTTTTAGATAGGACACCAGAAGAACAATAAAAAGGAAAAATATGATATATTGGACCTAGACAAAATTAAAAATTGCTCTTTGAAAGATACTATTTTTAAAAATATAAAATTATATTATAAATTATAAAATAGGCAAATATTTTTTAAATAAAATAGACAAAAAATTTTGACATATATTCCATAAAACAAGTTTGGTCAAAAAACATGAAAAGGTGGTTAATATTACTAGTTACCAAGATATATAAATTAAAACCACAATAAGCTATCATTACAAACTCACTAAAATGGCTAAAATTAACACACTGGCTATGAATGGTGGCCAGGACATGGAGTAACTAGACATCTCCTACTTTGCTGAAGGGAATGGTAAATAGTCTAACAACCTGGGAAAACAGACTTGTGGTATCTTACAAATTAAAATATACTCAGCACTATCAGTCCTTGATATTTACTCGAGTTGCAGAAATATATATCCACACAAAGGTTTATGTACAAACGTAGCAACTTTATTCACAATAGCCATAGAAAGAACCCAAATGTCCTTCAACAAGTTGAAAGGATAAACAAATTGTAATATACACATAGAATGCTTAGCATAGAACCAATGATACACTCAACAACACGGATTAATCTCAAAATCCTTATGGTGAGTAACAGTAGTCAGACACACAAGAGTTCATAGTGTGTAGTTCCATTCATCAGATTTTCTATACTTTGCAAAACTAACCAATAATCTCAAAAACCAGATCAGCGGTTAGGACTTGAGTGGAGGAACTGACTGTAGAGTATTATGAGGAAACATTTTAGTGTGAGATCATCATTGTAGGGTTGGAACCTGGGATTCATTTGTCAAAACTCATCAAACTTTACACTTAAATTGGAGCATTATATTATACCATAATAAAATGTATTTTAAAATAATATTTCTTAACCAGCTGCTATCTTCTATCATTCCCAAAACTATATTTACGTACAACCTTGCATGTTGAAAAGCTATGGGCCCTGTTCTACAATTGCATCATTTTATTCTTGGTAGTTTAACATTTTGGTTTTTTATTTTTAAAACTTTCCAATATTACTTTTATATATTCATTTTCTATCATCTCCATTTTTCCCATCTTCTTTGTACAGATGAATTAAATATACCACGTCTACAACCTTTCAAAGCCCTTCAATTTAACTTTCATAAATGTTCCTACATGCCCTCTACATATTGATTCATTCCTCATACCCACATGATATGCCTGCTCCAACTTGAGCTCTCTTCAATGACAGCACTACCGTGTGTCAATATACAGTGATCTTATATGCCTCTGCATCACATAGACAGTACATAAATGCAACATAAGGCATATTCTGAAGAAGAAAAGATAAGGCCCAGCTATAAATTTGCCAATTAGGACTGTAAATCAAATTATATGAGCCAATAAAGGATAAAGCAAAAAGTTTGGACTATGTATGTAAACAATAACACCAACACCAATGGAAACTTTTGCCATGATAATTGAAGTATTTCAAGTTTCTTTTATTTTTTCTTTCAGCTTGCACATGCAAAGCTTCCAAAAATTATTAAAAGACTGACATTATTTTCCTATCTAGAAATGCCTCCTAATGACCTAAGATGTCAAGTTTCTTAATCATCAACTTAAACTGGATACTCTATAACCATGAGAACATTCAAAAGACATCAAGCTGATTATGCATTCATCTTTCATTCAACAATTACTGTGCACCCAGCAGGGGGCATGCAGTTTTAGGTGTTGAGGACAAAAGTGGACAAAACTCATAAAAATTCTGTCTTAGCCAGTTGTCTCTGCTGCAACAATGTACCTTAGTGACAATGAATTCCAGGAGTTAGATACCAAATTTGTCCATCCCTATTTTATAAGTGGACTATTTGGTAAATAGTTTTATGCCCAACTCTCTCATTCAACTCCAGTCTTTATGAAACTAAAAATTAGATCTTGCTCTCAAAAGACAGATATGATTTTACTAAAGTATTTTTCTCCTTATTTCATATATTCTCTCTCTGACATTTTATTTATATAAATCTGAATTCCCTTTTTACCTTCTAAACATAAAAGCAGGAACATATCTTCATCTCTCTAGCTTCAGTTCTGACACAAATCAAACACTCAAATGTTTGCTCATAAATTATCTTAGCTTCTTCAGTACTATTTAAAATCTTGAGTACTTTTTAAATTAACATCTTAACTCAATTTTACAAAAGAGAAAAATTTGTCATCCCTACCAATTAATTTGCCAAGGGAATCAGTTTAAATTATTTAATATTCCATTTAGTTACCCTCTAATTCAAGTGGTTTTAATTAGTAAATAAAATTTTAATGTCTGCATTTTTATTTAAATAAATATAAAATGTCTTAGTCCTATTGTCTTGCATATATAAGCAGCATTGCATCCTTCTAAACTTCAGCTAATTATCAACAGATCTTTTCTTTTTCTGAAACCTGGTTTACCCATTTCCTAGAGAGCAAAGTTAAAAATTCCTTTCTTCAGCACTCACAATCCTTTAAAAGCTCTCTTTATCCTAACTTTTGACCTAAAATCTAGAAATCCCCTTTATGTCTGATCCTGCTCAAATCAAACAATTCACTGAATTCATATATCCTTATTTTGGGAAAGGCAATAGCTCTTTCCTTTTTATATCTGTCCCATCCCAATTATCACAAGTCCTCATAATTTATATATTTCAAGGCCTCTCAAAGTCATTCATTTGGTATCTCTCTTGTAGCAGCCAGCACATTCTATTTTGTAATGTAGTTATTTATGTACACACATCTATGTACACATCAGGTCTCCGCTAGACTGTATAAGTCTTAAAAACATATGTTCTACTTGATTAAACTCTGTATATTTCCTAGCACCTACCCGAGTACTTTTATTGAATAAACAGATTAAAAATGTATTAAATGTTCTTATTAAGCTTTGAAAAACATAGTGCTTCTACTGTTCACTGCTTTTAACTTTTTTCTAAGACTTCAGAGGCTTGGTCCCAAAAACATCTGCTGAGAAAAATTACAACCTAAATTAATTGGTGTACTGTAGAGACTCAATAAATGCAAAATTATTAAAGTCTGAAAGAAGGTATGGTGAGCCTATAGAGAACTTTTCTCCTAAGTTATATTAAATTTGTTTTTACACAAGTCAGTGGCCACCTTCTTCTTTGCTATCTAGAAATATTTCTATTTGTGTAAATATTTTATAAATGGTATATCAATGTTATGATTACTTTGCCTAAAGGAGACTAGGCACACTTGAGTCATGGACAAAGCATAACATAGCAGTTCAAAGCCTGGACTCAAAAGTCTGACAAACCAGTCGATAAGTCCTTTCTTCCTGACACAAGTTGTGGACCTTGAAGAATTTAATTAACCTTTCTAGGTCTCAGTTTCTCATATGTAAATGAGGATAATCATAGTATCTACCTTCCATGCTACTTTGAGATTTAAACAAAATTATGTACATAAAACACCTAACACAGTAAACCCAATAATTGTTCATTATTACAATATATTTTCATTTCTGACATTGATACATCTGCGTAGACCAGCAGAGGAATCAAAGTGAATTATGAATTAAAGCATGAAAGGACAAAGCAATTATCAGAGGTCAAAATTTTATAAGGCCTGTTAATATGTGAACACTACTTATAAAATTTATTGAAAATTATTTAAGAAATGTATGTCCTTAATACAAATTGACTGTGTTTATATGTCCCACTTTTTATATGACTATAAATAATATCATTTGAAAATTCCAGTGGTCATCATAATTTATTCAGGGCAATTTCAATACAGCCAATGCATTTTAATCAATCATACTACTCTTCCTGCCCTCAACAGGTAAAACCACATTTTTAAGAAAAAATTGGTGATAGTCTTAACATTATACTTCACCAGTTTTCAGTTTCCTGTCACACCTGCACACTGGAATTTTCCCCTGATGCACCAAAGATTAATCAAATAAAATCAACAAACACTTACTGTTTAATAAAAGAGTACATTGCTAGGTGTTAATGTTATAAGGAAATGATTTAGAAAAAAACAAACAAAAAAAGAGCTGATGCAATAGCCCACTATCAAAAATCCGAGAGCAAGGCTACTTGTTTCCCCAGATCTACAAGAAAGGACCAGTTAGTTTCCCAGACAAGACCAAGTGAAACTCAGAGGTATGGAATTGAGATGACCAGTCAGCAATTCCACTCATTTTCTTGATTTCTACACAATTCAGGGAAGTGGTGGGAGGGTCTTGAGGGACACAAGTGAGTAAAAGTAACTTTATAGAAGCTTAAAATGCCACATAAGGTAATACCATTTTATAAAAATCTGAAACCTGAAGCATCCCTATGAAATACTTTCCTGGCTAAGGAATTTATCCATCCTACTAACCAGAGAGATCTGGTAGGGTCTAGAATATCTCTGAGAGTAAAGGCAAATCACTCAGTCCAAGTTTTCAGGATATGTACTCCATATTGGTATCTGAATGAAGGCACGATACTTGAATTCCAATGGTAACTGACATTTATTGATGACCAAGTCCTTTACTGAGCTTACAGTATAATAACCAAATTCTATTGGTTGTTAAAATTCTGGCACTTCCCCTTAACTTCACTGTGAAATAATAGAAGATACACAAGGTCTAGCAGAAGTAATGCCAGACCCTACACATGAATGTCTTCCACCAGATATACAGCATTTTGAACATTTCACCTAAAATGCCACCTAAAGTATGCTTGAGTGTGATGTTGTTATGTTAGAGAATTGCATGCTTATGATTTTGTAATGAAGGATTTAGTATAGATTACTAGCTCATAAAAAGGGGTGTTATTTGTGCCAGACCCATATATAGTGGTCTCTGCTCAAGTAGCACAGAGCTGCTCTAATCCTTGGAATTTCCCAAGTGATAAGAAAACTTGGAGCATCTTTTGTTGTAGTATTTGGTCTTTGACCCTGGTTTGAGACACAGAGCTTCTAAATCCCTTAGAATTTCGTGGGTGACAAGAGTGTCTTTTGTTGGAATAAGGCAACTCTTAGTTGGTTCCTGGATGGCTCTAGGATGGGGGCTGGTGACCAGAAAGACCAAGCCAGGATGAGAAGCTTGAAACTTTCAGCCCCACCTCCCATGCTCCAGGAAGGGGAAGGGGTTGGACATTGAATTAATGATTAGTCATATCTATGTGATGAAGCCTCCATAGAAATCCCGGAAGTATGGGACTCAGAGAGCTTCTGGGTTGGTTAATGCATTTATATGACAAAAGGGTAGCATACTCCAACTCCTCGGGCACAGAAGCTCCTATACTTGGGACACTTCTGGACTATGTATCATTCCATCTGACTGTTCATTCATATTCTTACTATATCTTTTATAATAAACTGGTAAACATAAGTAAGTGTTTCCCTGAGTTCTGTGAGATATTCTAGCAAAAATTACTGAACCCACAGCAGGTCATGGGAACTATAATTTATAAGTTGTCAGTCAGAAGTACAGGTGAAAACCTGGTACTTAAAATTGGTGTCTGAAATCAGGGCAGTCTTCTCAGACTGAGACCTTAACTCTTAGGATCTGATGCTAACTCCAGGTAAATGGTGTCAGAATTGTAGGACACTCAGCTGAGGTCTCAGAGAATTGCTTAATGTAGTGAAAATCACACATGTCTGGTCTTAGAAGTATTTGCATGTTTGAGTAAAAAAGAAACACAGAATTGCTTTTCCATTTACTCGCTCTGCCTCAGTTTCCTCATATGTAAAAGAAGAAAAAGAATGCCCACTTCACAGATTTTTTGAGAGAAAAATTAACTGAGCCAATCTGTGTAAATAGAATAGTTAAGAGCTTGTAATTATTGTTATTATTAATTATTATTGTTATCATTATTATACTTATCTTTGTTTACATGCAAGCAGCAATTCTTCCTTAGGTATTTGCTTGGGGGGTTGAGAGAAGAAAATTTCATTTTATTTCCCAAGTATGTGTAATATGTTCAAGATTCAGGGTCAGGTAGAGAAATGTAGAATCTTTTCCTTTTTAAATATCATAAATCTATATTCATTCTGTCCCCTGTGATGATGAGGGAAGGACCTTCTGTGATTTCTAAGCAGATCCATTCCCATCATATCACTACTTCTCATATCAGACTATACATTATCTGTGGGCTGACTAAAAGCTAAATACTAAAAGAGCTCACTTTCCATAGCATGATTGGAAAAAAAACCTAGAAACATATAATCCTTATTTGGAAACTAGCATTTTTTTTAAACCATGACTCATTCATTTTATTTTACAGAGGGCAATTGAAACCCAGAGAGATGAATTAATTGGCCTGAGGTACACAAGCTCTTAGTGGGGAAGCCAGGAGTAGAGTCTGATATCACAAAGTGCTCAAGTGAATCTGCCACACAACTTGAAATTTCCCCACTGTTTGGAGGTGTACTGCAGCATCACTGGTCTTCTGAAAAAGTTACTCTTAAATATCTATTCTAACTCATCCAACTTGGGAGTCACACCACTTAGTATTCCATAACAGTTAGGAGATAGAACTACCTTCCAGTGCATTTTAGTTCTAAAACAGTTCATGTGCTCTTCTAACTAGTACTTATGGTATCAAAAAGCAATTCTTTAAGAATATGGGAAAACAAAAGGAGTCATGGGTCTATATCTAATATCGGAAAACATGTGTGTGCTCCCATAAAGTTCTTGAAATAGTCTTTATTTTTTCACAGCATCATTCTCTAATTGATGTATAAAATTATAATGCTGACGCAGTAACAAAGATTCGATTATATTCCACATACTCTACTTAGTAGAGAAGAATAGAATCCATTTTAGAATAAAAGTGTTCATGAAAGTGATTGTTTTAAGTTTGATATGGAGTCTTTTACAAAGTAGCCAACTTCCTCCTGAACAATTCACTCAGTTGCCTAACAGTTGTCTCAAACACAACATGTCTAAAATAAACTCAATGTCCAACCACAAATCATCTCCTCCTACATTCTCTCCTCTTTCAGGAAATTGAGTCAAATAATGCCCAGTTAGAAACGCAAAAGTTTTCCTTGACACTTCCATCTCCTAAACCTATCAGAGACAGTCAAATACCCAGCAGTCTTACACCTGTATCTCTATTTCACCCACTCCTTTCACATGTCACTGCCACAACTCTGCTCTATGCAGGCATCACTTCCTGTACAGAATTCAAGGAATGCTGCCACTTCCTACCCAGCTCCCGTGGACCAAATCCATTCTCATTGAATCCATAGTGGTCTTTCCACAACACAAATATGATTATGTCTGTTCTGTCTTTTAAATTCATTCAGTGGCTTCCCAAGTTTTAAATCCATTCAGTGGCTATTATTCATTCAGTTACCAGTATTATGTAACAGACACATCAAACCCACATCCAAAAACAAATCTAGGACCCTAGTATTACCCCACATTCAGCAAAAATGTTCACCCCATGCCATAGCCCTGTCTCCTTGTACACATGACTACATCTTAAATCCCACATCCATCATTAGCTTTGCTTGCTTTATATAGTCTTGTGGCATCTTTATGTATTCCTAAAAGGCACATTTGTAAATTTTATTTGCTTTTAGCTTTTCAAACTGTATCATGCCGTGTGTCATCTTTGAGGGCGATAGTTTACATATTTAACTTATTATTATATCATCAATATTAATTCATATCAGTGTAAGTAGTCATTTATTAATTTTGACCACTATATACTAATCCCTTATATCATATATCACTATTCATTTATCAGCTTTTCCATTGATGGGCCTATAGGTTATTTTCTGCTTTTATTTTTCTGAACTACAGTAGTGCTATAAACTATTGGTGTATGGGAAAAAATTTTTCTTGAATATATGACTGTGAGTGTTGGGCCATACACAAATGTTCAAATTTCAGAGATATTGCCAAGCTGCTATCTGAAGTTATTATAAAAATGTACCGATGCACCACCTCTAACAAGGTATTACCAGTCTTTTGAATTTTTTCCAACTGAATTAATATAAATATGTAATTATAGCCTTGTCAGCATTTCTCTGATCACAAATTATGTTAAATATTTCTTTATAAGTATTTTTGCTATATGTATTCTCTTTTTTAAGAATTGTCTATTCATATCTGTTGTTTATTTTTTCCTATTGGGCTATTTGGGTTTTTCCTATTAATAATAAGTTACTTTTATATATTTGAAAATAATATCTTAGTTGCATGTTCTGTGAATGACTGTTTGTAACTTACCTTTTTTCTTTCTCTAAGGTATATGTGAATGAACCAATTTTCTTACTTATAGTCAAATTTGTTAATATTTTCTTTTATGTTTAATGTTTTTTGCATGGTGTTTTAGAATTTTTCCTTATTTCTAGGTTTTATAGATATGCACATTTTTTTTTTTTAATTTTGACATTTTGGTTTTTTGTTTTGTTTTGTTTTTTGTTTCTTTCTTTCTTTTTTTTTTTTTTTTTTTCTGTATGTGGGTAGTTCCCTGGCCAGGAATCGAACCCAGGCTGCAGCACTGACAGTGCCAGTGCCAAAGCCTTAAGCCACTACATCACTAGGGAACTTCTATGCACATTTTTTTCCTGCTAAAAGTTTTGGTTTTGTTTTTGACATTAATACATCCAAAGTTTATTTTGGTTTATGCATGATATAGACATTCAATTTCACCTCTTTTCCACATGAATTACCATTCTATATTCAGCTCCATTAATTGAATATCCCTTTTCCCCACATTGATGTGCAGTGCTTCCTCTGTCAGATACTGAATGTTCCAAACATGTATGTCTACTTGTAGGGTCTCTATTCTGCTCTCTTTGACAACTTGTCTACCCTTTGTGGGGTTTGTTGTTGTTGTTGTTGTTGTTGTGTGTGCCAACACTACAGTCTTAATTACTCTAATTTTATAAGACCTCTCTATACTTTTCTCCTTAGGAAGTATCCTGGGTATTCTATAATATCTATCATTTTATACAAATTATAGTATTTTTTAACTAGTTTTTTCCTGCTTTTATGTTTTAGACTTTAGCTTAAATGCCACAGCCTCTGTGAAATTTTATTTAATACCCTAGATCCATTTCTCTCTACTCACCATCCCTCTTCCTCATCGTAATACTCATTATACAAGTTATGCTTGTAATCATTTCTAAACTACATTCTGGGAGGGGGGGATCTTAGAACTTAGTTATTGCCTATAGGCTTCATGACAGTAGGGAAATCAGTTTCCTTTTATCTCCAGGTCTTACCACACAATAGGAATTTAACAAATAATACCGTTTAAAGAGTTACTTTCTCCTTTGGAGACTCACCCAGAATAACTGCTCCTCCTCACCCACTGTGGAAAGGAATCACACTGGAGAGCAAAGCCTGGTTGGAGCCTCATTCAGATATTTCAGGCAGGTTCTCAATATCGAACATATATTTATAAAGGACTATTATGAGCCAATACTCCATTGAGGGTCTTAATACACATCATCTCATTTATTTCTCAAGGAAACATTGTGAACCAGGATTGTTGCTGCTAAGACTCTCAATTTCAGTGAGAACATTAAGATTTTGTTAAGGCTTCTACTAAAAGTCATACAGCTAGTTCAAAGGGATGGAGGTATGAACCTGGACTTTGAACCTTGTAGTCATCTTATTACACCACCTGTGACTCAGATGTCTTTACACTTATGCTTAGTATTTATTTTTCTTGGCCCATTACTGGGCTATGTACTCTTTTTTTAAATCAAGATATAAGTGATGCCTAATATTGTATAAATTTAAGGTATACAATGTGTTGACTTGATAGGCACTTAAATAAGTGATGATTTGATGAATAAATTAATGAACATTCCTTAAGAATTAATTTACAGTTATGTTAATATTTGGTACTTAAAAATTTTTTTAAATTTTAAACTGGAAGTGATCTTAGAAATCACCTAGTTCAAACCTTTGTTTTAATAATGGAGACAAATAGATCAAGAAAGATCAACTTTTTTAAAATCAAAAGGCCTGTTTTTAATATACTTAGAACATGAAAATTTTAGTCAAGTGAACATTACACTACATCATCTGCCTGTAAATAAAATATATTTTAAATACATGGCACAAATTTTTAAATTGAGTAATATTCTGAAATAATAAGTACAGATAAAAAATGAAATTAAAGCTCTAAGGTTTATTTTACATTTATTAAAGACAAACATTAATGTAGAATATTGTCTTAAAAATAAAGAAAATATAATTTAATTTTACAATTTAAGTACAAGGACAAATTACCATTTTTGCTTTGCATCTTTAAATTTCACATTTTTAGATTTAAGACTGAGCTTTAAAGACTTAAATCAGCAAAAGTGTACTTCTTTGTTACTTCTAGGAAAGGCTGTCGTAATTTTGCTGAATCAGATTATAACATTTTTTGTGACCATTCTAGATGTCTCCATTCAACAAATGACAAAGTGATCATTCCAAACTGATGTAATTCATCAAAACACATTTCCACTTTCAGCCAAGTAGCAGTTCAACTGATTTTAACAAAGAAGAAGAGACGAACAATTTATTCTGGGATTTTAACCAAAGGTCAGCAAATCAACTCCACATTCATGTATCAAAAACTGATGGATTTATAATGTTCTTCTCTTTGAGTAGTTCTAGTATAAAGATCTAAAGAAATGGATACAAACTACATAAATGGGTCTAGGCTCAATCACTTCCAAAGTACTTTTTCTCAACTCTTTGTATGCACCAAAAACTACAGTGAGAAAGTTAGACTCATTTTGAAAAGAGGAAGATAATCAGAATTTTTCAAGTTGATCAAGAACATGATTGTAGTCTAAAGCAAACTAAAGATGTCCAAAGTAGTCTTTAAACAAAAATTAATTTTTGGAAATGCTCTTCTGTTTCTCTAAACCTCATACAATCAATGAAATTGATAGTATCAATGAAATTCTGTTTAGTAGCATATTTTGATTAATAAATAACTTAAAAAATATCTGTAACACGAAAAACAGATTACAATCATTAAATAAATGCAAATCTCAAGTCAATAATTTAGATTCACTCTTCCCAAAGATACAAACATTTCAACTGAAACTCAAAGCTTGCTTTTTGTTATATTTATGAAGAAAGATTTTGCTAAGCAGAGAATTAATGTAAACTAGATTCCTAAAAAATGTTTAATTCAATGAGAATGAAACTAATTTTAAGTAATTTTAAGTGCTTTAGAAGTACTCATTACTAGGAATATTTCAAAAATATACTTACAGATCTAGACTGCAACAAAATGCATAGAGGAAATTATTTGGAGTAACTACAGAAAGTGAATCTCCATGACTTCACTTAATAAAACCCCATTCATATATATCATTATGTTTCTTTAGAATTCACTCTTATCTAGTCATTGATACTGGTACCTAAAGAGATAAATATGAGTTAAAGTGACTTATAATGTACTTGAAATTACCTTTCACCCTTAACAATGGCAACAATCTGATGGCCCACAGGTTGAATTTGGCTACCAATATGTGCTTTGTTTTAAAAAGTATGTTTGTCTGTTTGTTTTATTGTGTTTTTAGAAGTATTAAGGGGTGTCATATGCAGTTGTTTTGCTACACTGTCCTCCATTTCACTTTAGGAGGTTTTCCTCTTTACATTAGGTGCTTTGTCCCCAAGTGCTTTTGTTTCTAGAAGCCTAAGTTTAAAATTCTGTCCAATTTAAATATTCTCTAAATTGTTTTTTCCATATAGTCACAAAATGTAGGAATTTTAGAATTGGAAGCTCCCTTAGAGGTTAGCTCACTCTTCTCAGTTCTTCCAACAAGATACTGAAAACAAGAAAACTGAAGTAGCTTTTCCATAGTTAAATGTATTTAGGTCAGTGCAAAAGTAATTGCCATCTCTGCGTTATTGAAATTTGCTGTTGAATGTTGGAATACATTCTTAAATAAATGTGATTATGTTATATATCATCTGAATGCACATTTCTCATTTTATGTTTTTTTGCTAATGACTTACTACTTGCTGTTTATTTTATATTTATTTTAGACTATGGAAATGATGCTAGACAAAAAGACAAATTCGAGTGATTTTCTTATTCAAGTTCAAAATGAGTCGTAAAGCAGTGGAGACAACTTGCAACATCAAAAATGCCTTTGGCTAAGGAACTATGACTCAAGAAGTTCTGCAGAGAGGAGAGCCTTGAAAGCGAGGGCGTAGTGCCGGCCATCAGAAGATGACAACAACCAACCGAAAGCAATTGTTAAAGCTGATCCTCTTACAACAACATGAAAAGTTGCTGAAGAACTCAACGTCAACCGCTTTATGGTCATTCGGTATTTGAAACAAATTGGAAAGGTAAAAATGCTTGAAAAGTAGGTGCCTCATGAACTAACTGGAAATAACAAAAAAAAAATTGCCATTTTGACGTGTCATCTTCTCTTATTGTATGCAACAACAATCAACCATTTCTTGATCAGATTGTGATGCGTGATGAAAAGTGGATTGTATACGACAATGGGCAACAACCAGCTCAGTGGGTGGACCGAGAAGAAGCTCCAAAGCACTTCTCAAAGCCAAACCTGCACCCAAAACAAAGGTCACAGTCACTGTTTGGTGGTCAGCTGCCGGTCTAATCCACTACAGCTTTCTGAATCCCACTAAAACCATTACATCTGGGAAGTACGCTTAGCAAATCCAGATGCACTGAAAACTGCAACGCCTGCAGTCAGCATCATCAACAGAAAGGGCCCAATTCTTCTCCACAAAAATCCCTGACAGCACGTGGCACAACCAACACTTCAAAAGTTGAACAAATTAAACTACAAAGTTCTGCCTCATCTGCCATGTTCACCTGACCTCGCGCCAACCAACTACCACTTCTTCGAGCATCTCAGCAACTTTTTGCAAGGAAAATGTTTCCACAACCAGCAGGATTTAGAAAATTCTTTCCAAGAGTTCTTTGAATTGTGAAGCACAGATTTTTATGCTGCAAGAATAGACAACCTTATTCATCATTGGCAAAAATGTATTGATTGTAGTGGTTCCTATTTTGATTAATAAAGATATGTTTGAGCATTATTATAGTGATTTAAAAGTCATGGTTCAACACCGCAATTACTTTTGTACCAACCTAAAACATTATGAACATTAAGAGCCAAATGTTCTTCTAACTCAATAAGTTTAAACAACCTATATGTTGAAGTTTCATGTTTTGTCAATAGTCACCACCATTTTCATCTCTTTAAAAATAACATTTACTCCATATGCACTTACCCCTAAGAGCAGGTAGCAGGGATCTCTCCTTCTTGTCATCACATTTGTTACATTCACTGAAGTACAGAAGCAAGAATACATCAACCAGAACCCACATCAGCGAAGTGGCTAGAACCACCTTGCAGTAAACAAACCTCCTCATGTCTTTCCTTGATTTCTAGTTATCGCATAGATCGAAGACAGATGCTACTATGATAAATCCAAGCCACAGGGTGAACTCCAGGATAAAAGAAGAACGCATCCCACTGTATTAAAAAGAAAAGAAAAGATTCCATTACCATAGAATTTGTTTTGCATGAAGGAGATATAACATGAAATACATGACTTATTTAACGTTCCCATATGTACCAGTATTCAGTCCTCAAATTCAGAATTAAAAGTCCAAACAAATGAAAATTATAAGCAAGCCAGCTGGCTAAAATGTGAACAACCAAACCTAGATCTGCCACTACTCTGCTGGGCCCTTGACATTTATTTTATTTCTTTAAGTTGTACTGTTCTATTATAACATTTTGTAGAGTGCCAGGTTGTCAAATAGTGCAGTTCAGAGTTTACCCTGCTTCAGCATTTTGAGGAGCCAATACTGCTGAAATAGAAATCACCCTGGGCTACAACATGTTACAGTGCCGAAGAGCTGGCCTTTGTACACAGACAGGCCTTGGTCTATTCACTTTGGAATCCTTTCTAACTCTGTTTTTTCATCTATAAAATGAGAACACCTGTGCCAAACCTAAAGCTGTGCTGTGAGGACTAAGGATAATGATGCTTTTGAACCATCTTGGTGAACACACAGTTATTAATATTAAGCTATAGAAGAAACATTCTCAGATTCTCAAAAAAAGGCAATTACATGAAATAAGTCATCAGTTATTAAGCCTTAAAAACCCCATCTGGTCTGCATACAAAGTATCCATACCAGATGTTTATCTTAGAATAAATAGCATACATTCGAAAATTATCGGAGAGAAATAAAATATTAGTGTAAAGTGACTTAGAATAACAGAGTAAAAATTCTAAAAGGCCTAACAAAGATACATGCACAATTATTGAGAGATAGTCAAAGTGTAGGATTAATACTATATACATATTTGTTTTATTTATACTACAGAGAAAATTCATTCTGGTTAATTCATTTCTATCTATACAGTAAATATATCAAGCCAAAAATATTCTCATACCATTTGCTGTATTTAATATACCAACTGAAGTATAAATTTGTTGATATGAATAAGTAACATAGTTTTGACAGACATTTGGGGAGAAGAGCTATTAAATACAAAGATTCTGAGAATATTTCATAAACATTTATCTCAAAATAAAAACATCAAAGTATAATTTGCTGATGCAGGAGTTCTTTAAATTAATGGCAGCTGACTTTGCATCATTATGTAACACAAATGCTACAACCTATCCAGACTGGTAACAAATTCAAAATTTACATAAAGTGACAGTTTAAAAGTTAATATAGCAAAGAGCTACTTTCAGTATTTATATAAAATTTACATTTATTCAGCTTTTTTTAAAAAAGAAAGAAGCAAATGCTGCAAATTTTCAAAATTGGGGGGGTTTGTTTGCTTTTTATTTCTCTTGAAAAAAATCCTATACTAATTATCTCTGTCATTTGGATTTCATGGTCTGTAAAAATTACAGCTAAACATTGAAACTCAGCCTCTAAACCTCATAATAGGAGAAAGATCTCTCTATATATATTTCCTGTTACTTTGTATATGCTTTCCTGAATATAAGATGTGCAAGTTATCAAATTTTCTGTCTTTTTTCATCCTAAGATGGAGCAGGTCTCTTCAGTTTATTGTAGGAAAAAAGTTCCATGGAAAATTATATATAAGATAAATGGCCATTTCCAGATTTAGAAGGAATACTTTAAAATAGAAGATCCTATAATAAAAGACCTATATATTATATATAAAATCTTGTATTATAAAGATTGATAATAAAGACATAAACAGCACCATCCCTGGCTATGTCATAAAATGAAAAGATAACTTTAGGTAGGTAGGCATTTTGCCTGTCTGTGCTTCATTTTCTTTACTTAGAACATATTTTCTACCCTATCCACTTCAAAAAATACTGTGATGCTTAAGCAGGATAAAGAATGGAGACATTTTTTTAAAAAATATGAAGAATATTATTATAATAGAAAATCTGAAATCACTTAGTGTTAAATATTAACATATCTAAGATTCTCCATTTCCTAAGAGCCTTACAGTTAAGGTTATTGAGAATTTAATTTTAACTTTATTAAGTTATAATAAAAAGGGATAATCCCATCTTATTGCCACTGCCAGCATTACTCAAATTACTCTAATTTTATAGCCTGCTAGATCTATAAATCAAGGTATTAGCATTAAGAGAAGTGTAACTTTAATATTTTATGGGATAAAACTAAGTTACTGTTTAAATTTTTGCTTATTTATAAAATAGTCTATCGCTTACTTGAAAATACACTTGATGTTATCAGTAATAAGGGTCCTATCTACTAACACTTGTAAAATAGTAATCTCACATATTCTGTTCCAATACTCTTCTCATGAGAACAAAACTGCTTCAGCAGAAATATGGTACAATACACACAGTAACATTAGTCAACATAAGCACAGTTGGTCGCCTAGGTTTATTTAAGAGAATCAGCATCTGTATTATGTTTTTATTCAAGTACGTCCCTATTTATTTGCAAACACTGTTCTGTTTCGCAAACCAAGTCCAAGTTCTGTAATATTCCTGGCTTGCCAAGCCAACGTGGAGCATGACCAATTTTGCATAAACTGTAGACAGGCTCTTCTATCCAAAAATACCCCCTTTTCTAATTGTTTTAAAATCTTTTGAGCACTGTTATTTCCCTCTTTAAAAATATTTCTCTAGATAGGAAAACTTCAAGAGTTAGAAAACTATCAAGTACCATCTTGCTGGGCAGGCTGCCTTTACTTTTCTTCCTGCTCACTAAACAATGGTATCAGCCAAATATTCCATGAGACATGCAAGATTTTTGTTTGAAAATATACACAATTTTTCCTATTTTATCAAAATAGATTTCAAATATATAAAAATAAAATCTAGATGAGCCTTAGAAGTTTGGTAACTATTCTTATTAAAATAAGAAAAAAGATGTTGTTTTTTATTAGGAAGCTATTCCTCACCTGGGGAGTCTAGTTTAATTGCTATTAGACTCATTTTTATCTCATCATATATTTTCCTGTGTTGAAAATTGCATAATAAGTGCAAATTTATTCAGTCTATTTTAGGAGACTGTATTGAGGCTGCCAAAAATCCTGGAAAAACTAGTAAAAGACTGCTCGTGGTACTTCCAGAAGTTTCAGGCACCCATCACACTTTCAATGTTTTAAATAGCTATCCAGGAGCTTCTGTGCACTGGTGGCTAGACCATTTTGCAGTTTGGTTTATGGACTGTAAATCTGGTGAATAAGCACTGAAAAAATACTGAGTTAGCTACTGGCCTTGTTGACAGGAAGACTGATCATTGTACAAAGGAAGATCTAAAATGAAGGGGAACTAAAAGGAAATACCCACCGCCTAAACCAATGGGTCTACTGTAAAAATCACACCACACTAGATGATACACTAAGAGACAAAGAAGCAAAGATAATGTTATTAAGTAAATAGTGTCTTAACTAGAAAGATGGTAGAATAGAAGAAAAAAGTGCTCCTTTTCATTTAAACCAGGGAAAATTTATATTCATAAGATTTTTAAAAAACCTAGTTTAAGATCTAGAAATATATATTTCAGAGTTTAAATGCCATGATTTGAATCCATGTTCCAACACTAACTGTATCACTTAATTCAAGTCACTTAAATGATCCATGCCTCCTTTTACTTATTCACAAAATGTAAACAATATTAGCTACCTTATAAAGCTATGAAAAGTACTGAGTTAATTAATACATATAAAGCTCTTACAACAGTGTCTGATGCTTAAGAGGAGCTCACTTTACAGTAGCTATTAGTAGAGTAACACTAATATTGTTATCATCATGAACATCACTGAAAGAACAAGAAAAAAGAGTAAGAAGTCTCCCATCAACCCTAGAAGCAGTGTATGTTCAGTGTGAACGTATTCAGGGGATCAGGGGACAAGATGAGAATCACAAAAATATTTAATATTTATAACTATTTTAAATATTAAATCAGAAATATTTTAATATAAAATATACTTAATATTACAAATAAATTTAATATTTAACAATCACAAGTATATTTCATGTAGTTTCTGATGAGGTATGAGTTACCCATGATATTACAATTGTCAAAACACATTGAACTTTATACTTAAGATCTGTGCAATTTCATTCTGTGTAAATTACACCTCATTTTTTTAAGGTAAAAATAAAATGTTTATGTACCTACCATATAATCTCCTGATTATATCAACTTGTGATTAATTAAAGAAATCACAGGCACAATTGCAACATATAAGAGGGTTTCTACTTAATATATATTTTTTTATCTCAGCTACCATTTTTCTCCACGGCAGTGTCTTGGGTCTCCTGGCTGTTCCTTACATAGACCAATTACATCAGGGTGTGTAGCTATGCTGTTTTCTCTGCCCAGTGACAAGGTCATGTCTCCCTACCCTTATTTCCTCCAGATATTACCGTTTTCCTGATCAAATGTCAAACCATTGAGAGCTTTCCTATCTGCCCAAATACATTCTGTATTTCCTTACCTCACTTTGTTTTTCTTCTTTGTACCTATTACCCATCCAACATATTAAAAAGTTAATTGGTTTCTTATTTATTATTTTCCCTCTTTCTATGTAAGAATTTCGGAATTTTACATCTCTTATATATACCCGCTCTCATTCCAATATACTTCTATTTAACTTTTAAAACTCCAACACTAGTTGTTATGGACTGAATTGTGCCCTCCTCCTCCTCAAAATATAAAATCTATATTCCAAGTTCTAACCCACAGTATTTTAGAATGTGACTGTATTTAGAGTTAGGGCTCTTAAAGAGGAAATTAAGATAAAATGAAGTTGTATGGGTGGGCCTTAATCCTATATGGCTGGTGCTCCTATAGGAAGAGATGATAAGGACACACACACACACACACACACACACACATTGAACTTTATACTTAAGGGAGTGGGGGGAGCAAGTGAGAAAGAGAGAGAGAGAGAAGACTATTCAAAGACAGAGAAGGGAGCCATCTATGTGCCACAGAGAGAGGCCTCAGAGTGAAACCAATTCTGCTGACACATTAATTTTGGACTTGCAAAATCTGTGAGAAAATAAATTTCTGTTGTTTAAGCCACCTAGTCCATGATACTTTGTTAGGACAGCCCTAGCAAATGAATACAAGTATACTCATCAAATTCAAATTTCCCTTTCTCTAAGCCTACATGTAAACAAATGAACATGGCTGTGAAGAAACCCCCCAAATACACTGCCCAATCTCATTTTAAATTTATAAACTCAATCTACAAGGAGACTTTCAGTGTTTCATAGTCATATGCAACACTTCCTAGCCAAATCAATCTCCATCCTTCGCAAACTTTTAGCATCTTGTTTAACTTCCTCATACTGCCATTTGCATGCTTTTTTCTCTCAGCTCTCCATACTTCTACATTCATTTGTTCTGTGCCATTGAGTCACTTCCCATTCCTGGTGACCTTATGAATGAGTGATGTCCACAATGTGCTGTTGTCAATAGCCCTGCTCAGCTTACGGCTTTCCTTCATGCTTATGGCTTTTTCTTTTTATGCTCTAGATCTAGTTTATATCTGGTCTTCCTCTTTTCCTGCTGCCTTCTATTTTTTCCAGCATTATTGACTTCTCCAAGAAACCCTGACTTCTCATGATGTGCCCCAAGTAGGGCAGCTTCAGTTTTGCCATTTTTGCCCTCAGCAATGTTTCAACTTTAATTTGCCTATACACACTTTTTCATCTTCTACAGTTAGCAGAGAAGATTATAAACAATCTAAAGAAAATTTTGCATTCTGATGTGTTGAATGTCATCAACTTGGTTGGTTCTATTACTGCACCACCCCTAAGTCTGCAAGTCCAAGTGTTAAAAGATATGAATTATTATTTTTGGAGTGCAATACCTTCTGCTCTCACATTCTCATGGATTTCACTGATGCATTTGTTGCTGCAGTTTTTCTTCTCTAATAAGTCATTGCTATCAATATAAAGATGTTATACAAATAATCATCTTAAAATAAACTAATTGGACCCCCACATCCCTCTTCAGCTATCCCTCCATATCTCTGCTCACGTTTAAAGCAAAAGTTCACTAAAGAATTATGCGTAACTACTGTCTATACATCCCATAATCCCATCCTCCAATTTTCTCTTAAATCCAACAGGCTTCAGCCCCTGCCACTATATGGAACCTTATTTAATATATTCATGCACAATTGCAGTGGTCAGTTTTCAAGCATTATCTTATATAACTCCAAAGCAGCTTTCGGCACAGTTTGGCCACAAAGTCTTGTACTGGGTTCTGGCAACCCCTTTCTTTCACATCCTTCATTTGATCTTGCAGCAAATTCTGTTGGCTCTGCCTTCAGATCTGACCCACTTCTCACCAACTGCATGGTTACCACTCTAGAACAAGCCACCATCACCAACTGCCTTGACACACTGCCTTAATTTCTTTAAAAAAACATTATTAAGATATAATTCACATACCATGCAATTCACCAGTTTAAAGCATATATGCAATGAATGGCTTGTAGTATAATCACGGATCTGTGCATCCATCCCTACAACCAATTTTAGATCCCTTTCATTACCTCCAAAGACAACAGCTCCCCTTTCCTATAACCTGCCAATTCTTCCATTGTCCCTAGCCCCAGGTACCCACTAATCTAATTTCTGTCTCTAAGTTTTCCTATTCTGAGCACTTCATATAAATGAAATCATATAATTATGCATGGTCCTTTGTGACTGTTTTATTCACTTAGCATAATGTTTTCAAGATTTATCCATGTTTTAGCAAATGCCAGTTACTTAATTTTCTTTCCTGGCCAAATAATATTTCACTGTACAGATATGTCATATTTTGTTTATCCATTTATCAGTTGATCTACATGTGGATTATTTCTTCATTGGGGTTATGATGAATAATGTGGTTATGAACATTCATGTATTGTTTGTTTTTGTTTGTTTGTTTTTTGTTTGTTTTCTTTTTTTAATGGACATATATATTTATTTCTCTTGACCACATACCTAGGAGTGGAATAATTCAATCATATGCTATTCCTTATCTTCTTAAACACATTCTCCACAAAGAAGGCAGGTCTATCCTGTTAAAATTTAAATTTAATCAGATCTCTTCTCTGTTCTGCTCATAACTGACCAGTAGCTTTCTGACACATTTAAGATAAATTCCATAACCCCATGTTGGCCTGTAAAACTCACCCAAATCTGGATTTTGACCAGGCTTCAGACTTCATTTTCTAACTCTCCCTCCTTCCCTTAACATGCTTCAGATTCTTCACACTTGAAATTTCCTCTTGAACACTCTTCCCTAAGTAATACAATGGCACATCCCTTCACCCTTTATTCAGGTCTCTGATTAAATATCTCTGGGAATTCTTTTCTGAACCAACTTACCTAAAATAATGTTCTTCTATCATCTATGCCATACACTTAAGTAGTTTGTTCAGAATATATATCACTAGTACAAGTTAATTTATTTATTGTCTACTTCCCCCATGGAATTTTACCTATTATTCTCCAAACTATCCTTAAGATATCAAAAATTTTTTTCTGGCACAACATAGGTGGCTCATAAACATTCGTTAAATGAACAATGTAAAAAAGGATTGAAAAATGAAGGTCTGATAGAAATGTGGAAAATTAAGCAAGCACTGACAATAATATTATAATAGTAAAAACTGAAAATACTGAACACTCGTTAGGTGAATTGACACTCTAACCTGAGTAAACACAAAACTTGTTCATTGGCAGAAAGTTGCTCTTTCCCTCCATGCTCTCTGATACTTCTGGCTCCCTCAAACCTAAGCACAACTGCTTTAAGATAAAAAGATGATTAAAGGTAAGATTGAGGTATCCCTTCACCAGAGCACACTTAAGGTCATAGGTACCTATATGAGTATAGTTTAGAAGTTAAGTGGGTGATGGTGGGAGTAGGGCTCCTACTTACAGCTCTGTTTGAGTATGGCTATGTTTGGCAGAGGACCCAAGTCATCATCCTATATGGTCTCAGGTTCATAGTGTTGCTGTTCTAGTCCAATCAACCAGATCTGGCCTCAATACTGTGGCTCATGGAACTACAATGGATCATGTTTTCTGATTTGCAGACCATTCACAGTCTGACAATGGTGTTTCTTTTGTCACAAAGACCATTCAAAAATGAAATGACAGTCAAGGTTTTAGATTTTCCATACTCCATACCATTCTAAGTGATTTTATTTTTGTTGTTTTTGTTGCTTTTCGTTGTTCTTTTATTGAATGTTGCAATGACCTCCTTGAAAACTGATTTAAAAAGATATCTGACCAACCTTCAAATTATCTCCTGATCTACCACCTGAGCAAGGCAATTGGCTCACTGAATTTAGCCTTTCTGTCAATGAAGTTCATCTTCCCTTGGTCACCTATTGAGTAATGATCAGGATGAAATGATTGGGGAATTACATACAACTATTTTTAAAATATGGAATTCCAGCCTGTCCATTCCTGAACACATTTTTCTTTCCTCTAACAGAAAGCCCAGGACTGCCTGGTTGGTATACCTCCAGGTGAAAGCTCAGCAGAAGGGGTGCCTAGAATATTCAAGCTTATTTCTGACTCAGGTACTTGGATTCTCTTGTTAAAGTGACATGGTCCTCGACCATGAAGATAATAAACCTGTAGTTATATACACTGCTAACCGAATCCCCCTACAATGGCCCTTGTGGACCAACATAGGAGTTACCTGTAAATTTAGTAAAAATATCCCTGTCCCAATCATATCTAATCCTTCCATATGAAAGGTATGAGTCAGAGAAAGAGGATAGAAAAAAGGAGGCTAAGTTATATTTACTGAGCTGAGACACACCAAATTTCATGGCTATGGAGGGAGAGTATCTATCTTGACACCTGGGCGGGGGGTGTGGGGGGGGGGCGGGAAACTGTGTATCATAGGAGGTGAAGGAAAGAGACAGGGTTAATTCATGTTCTCTGGTTACCTATATTCAGCATCAGAACACAGCCAAATAATCACATGGCTTGCTTGAGTGATGCAGTCTCTATAGCTGGCGATCTGATTGCTGTTTCACATGCAACCTAAACTTGATAATCTCTGAGGAGTAGAACTGATTTATAGTCTTCTGTAGGTTTGAATTTTTAATAGAAGCATTTATTACTCTCAGAATAAAACTATTACCTTAATTATAAAAAGTAGAGTATTCCTTTCATTTATCCTACAGATACAATTGGGTGTCTATACGGATGCCACTTTGTGCTAGGCAATAAAGATAAAACATAAACAGACATGATCCATGCCTTCTGGCTTAGGATCCAGTAAGGGAGACAGACAAGAGCACTGGAGTAAGGATAAGAAAGGAGGATAGTTAAACATTAGGAGTGATTTCAGATGAGGAACTTTTAACACATAGTTTTATGTAATTATTATTGTTCAGAGAATGCAGCAACAAACAGAATCACTGGGCATAGAGAGATTGAAAGAAGAGTGAACTTCACAGAAAATATTTATAAGGTAGATGCCATTTGTCAAGGCAGTTTGTTATACATTGGACTTTCTAGTGATGCTTAGATATAGGAATATCCATTCTATAAAGATGCTATGAATAACAAAGCCTAAAACACATGTTAATGAAATTTATAAACAAAAATTTATCATTAAAACATAATAAAATTAAGTCTTCATAAATAAAGCTTGTAAAAAGCAACATATGACCCTCAAAAATGATAATAAAATGTTTTTGTATACAATCTAAACATTGTTTATCATTCATTTGCTTTAGGTACTTAAAGACTGCTCAGTATTCATATAAGAACATGGTATATCAGTGGTTTAAGCTTATTCATTAATAGTTACCAAGAGGGAAAGACAAAAATCCAAAATGTTCAACTGGATATAAAACCTAGAGATTTAAGACAACAACAGAGCATTTAGACAGTTCCCAATAGACATCTACCAGCAAGCAGGCCATTATCTGCCATAAATCACATGGTTAAAAGAAAAATGTCTCCACTGAGACATTAACCATTAGGAAATCTTAACCTCAGCTCCCTAGCTGGCCTTAAGCCTTCTGAGTTCTTTATGGAAAACGATGTGAGGAATGAATTATAAGTGTTCCTGCTTTGAAATTTGTAGCAAGCTTGTCCAACCCATGGACAGGGCCATGAGCAGCCCAGGAGAGTTTTGAATGCAGGCTAACAGAAATTTGTAAACTTTCTTAAAATATTATGAGTTTTTTTGTGTGAATTTTTTTTTTTTAGCTCATCAGCTATCATTGATATTAGTGTGTTTTACGTGTATCCCATGACAATTCTTCTTCCAATGTGACCCAGCGAGGCCAAAAGATTGGATAGGGTAACGTGGCTATTTCTTATCTAGGAATTCTTTCTAAAACAGGGGCATTTATTTGTAGAAAATAATGAAGAATGATGTGAAATTATCTTATAAAATTATATCAGAGCCACTCCGCTCCAGTTGGCAATTGGTGGGAAAGAAAAAGAGAGTGAAGGAGAGTCAAACAAAAGCCGGGACCTCTAGGGCATAGGAGTGCAGCAGCACAAAGGAAAGGATCAAAAAGGGGACGTGGACACAGAAAACTCTAGAACTAAAATGAGTTAGAACTCCTTTAGGAAATATCATTATACAATTGCACAAATGCAAATCAAGATTTATTTACATGTTTAAATATTTTGTTAGTAATTATTTTTATATTTATTCATGAGAGAATGTACACCCTTCTTAAAACTAGTTTTAAAAACTTGAACAGGTGGCATATTTAAGCGCCTCCACTCCAAAAGTATTTAAAAACAAATTTAAATCACTTAATTGAAACTACTACATACTTATTAGTGTGATTTGTAGCTTCAGTTTTTTCCTTAGCAAATTTCAGGATAAAGTTATTAATTATAAATTAAGTGCCTTAAAAGACAGACAATTAGGGAGCTCCCTGATGGTGTAGTGGCTTAAGGCTTCAGTGCTGGCGCTGTCAGCGCTGCGGCCTGGGTTCGATTCCCAGTCAGGGAGCTACCCACATACCAAAAAGCAAAAAAAAAAAAAAAAAAAAAGACAATGAGAGGAATCAGAATATTTAATAATTGGTCCCCAAATCATTAAAAGTTAAATGAAATTACTATATCCTCAAAGAATTAAAAATCACGTTCTTATTAGCAAAGTAAACTTGTCAAATGAAATTGGTAAAAGCGGTAACTTGTTTATCAGTATAAACCAATCTAATGTAAATTTGCCAAAAATACATGAGAAAGGGAAAGATACTCATATAATGCCTCTTTATAAAATTTAAAAGTAGAGCAGATTACCATTATATGTACAAGCACCTGCAAAGGCAACCCAAAACAAAGGCAACATATTCCCTATCATCTGGGAAAACTACTGATTATTTTAATTAGGGATTGTACTTAATTAAAGACTCATAAATTAAAATTAAATACTGTTTTGGAAAAAATTATATTTTAGCAAAGGTGGGATGACATGGTTCCTTTTTTATCTTGTAGATGTAAATTTAAATTAGTAAAAACTTATTTGGAAATAAATGTGGTTTCTTAAAAACATGATTTTAGACCTACTTTCTTAAAATAATCATACACTTTAAACTAGTAATGTCTCTTTTGGAAAACTCTCTTTAAAAAACATCATATTAAAGAAAATGCTTCATGCACAGGGATGTTATGACAGCATCATATATTTAAAAAGTGTTCAAAATAGACACACAGTTAATTCACTGTATTATGTACCTATTAGAAACTTACAAAATTTTGTGCTAACATGGGAAAAGCTTATATGATAATATAAAATTTTAAAAATCAAGATAAATTGTTTTTGTACTACAGTCACAACTACTTTTACCATACTCATATATAGGTACTGAAAAGAATAGGTAGGAATATGTGAATTATTTTTTTTGCACTCCTCTTACAATTTTAGCTAATTTCCAAATTATCTATAAATAGTATATGTTATCTGAATGATTAAAAAATATTTCATTTTAAAGTAAATAAGAAAATCGGGGAGGACAAAATGGCGACTGGAGAGGAGGTTCCCTAAAGCCTCTCCCAGAAAACACAATTGAGCGGCCACCCAGGAGCCAAGAAAGAGGACCCTAGGTGACAAAAACCGGCAGCTGAGACATCCACGCATCGGAAGTAAACACCTCAGGTTTGGAGAGAAAGGGGCGAGCGGGAGAGAGGGGAGGGAGCAAAGACGGATCACAACAGGGCCCGATCACGGCTGACTGCAGTGCATGGGAGGGGGAGAAGCCAGGAGGTGATAAGAGGAAAAGCCTTAGCAAAGCGGCACAACAGTGGGAGACCGTTGGGGAGCTGGGTTGGGGAGCATGAATTTGGAGCAGCAAGTTGGGGACAGACCTTGAGAGCCAGCCTCTGGAACTCTTGAGTAGTAGCAGGGCTGAGCGAGGACTCTGAACTACAGAGACGACATCTTGGCTCTAGGCTCCCTTGGGACCCACAGCGCAGGCGCGTGCGGCTCCTGCACAGGGCTGCGAATCCTCTTCCAGCCCGCTGCGGAGGCGGGCCCGATGCTGGCGCAGCGTGCGCGGCTCCTACGCAGGGCTGCGGCTCCCATTCCAGGCCCACTATGGAGGCGGGCTGGCTGCCTTCCAACCACACCATCAGACCCACAGCTTCGGACTTGTGTGCATGCCTGCTCGTGCGCCCCTGGGTCCTAAAAGCAGTGCGAGCCCACAGACTCTGCCCCAACATTTGACCACGGAAGCAGGCCGGGGAAGAAAGGCAGATTTGATAGCATTCGCCTCAGCCAGCAGGAGCAGCCTTGGCCCGCATCACCCAGTTTCCCCAGCATAGGGCAAAAGGTGGAGCTGCCCCGGTGTGCCTTTGTTGGCCTCTCCCCTTTCCTACAACCTTCCCAACCAACTAACTACAGGAAGCAGAGGGACCATGATAGATGCACACCGCCTCCAAATGTAGCAGGAGACCAGAAATAAGAAATAAACAATTCCTCTCTCTCCCAAAACTTGCCCCCCAGTACCACCTCATGTCTGCCCTAGAGCAAGACACCACAAAAGTACAAATCTGGGCTCCTGGGCACTACTGAACATAACGCCCTCATGTCAAAGAGGAAGAACCCAGGAGACAGGATGAATTCCTTAAAAACTAAAACTCCTCAGAAAGAATAGGAAATTTATCAAGACAGCTTCTTAGACCTAGAAGTTTCCAAATTAGGTAACAGAGAATTTAGTCTTTCTAAAGGCTGTGAGAGAAATGAAAACATACTGGCAGAGCACTATGGCTGACATAACAACATAAAAAAAAAACATGAATGACATAAAAAAGGAACTTCATGAACAAAAAGAACAATTTAACAAAGAAATTCAAACATAAGGAAGATTGAGGTGGAAATGCGAGAGATAAATAATACAATAAATGAAGTGAGAAATGAAATAACTGCCATAGGAAACAGGGCCAACCAGATGGAGGAAAGAATTAGTGATATCAAAGATCAGAACATGGAAACAGCTAAGAAAGATGAAGAGAGGGAACACAGAACCAAAACAATTGAAAGAACTCTACAAGAAATATCTGACTCCATGAGACAAAACAACATCAGGATAATAGGAATAGAAGAAGGGGTAGAGCATTCTACAGAGAGCACACTCAAACAAATAGTAGATGAGAACTTTCCAAACCTATGGAAAGATCTGGAACCCCAAGTTCAAGAAGAAAACAGGTCCCCCAGACACCTGGACCCTAACAGATCTTCTCCAAGACACATGGTACTAAAGATGTCCAAAACTAAAGACAAAGAGACAATTCTCAAGGCAGCCAGGGAAAAAAGAACTATAACCTTAGAGTAAAACCCATCAGACTGGCATCAGATTTCTCAGCAGAAACTCTGCAAGCCAGGAGGGAGTGGAATCCAATGTTCAAAAATTTAAAAGAGAGGAACTTCCAGCCAAGAATAAATTATCCAGCAAAATTATCTTTCAGATATGAAGGTGGAATAAAGACCTTCTCAGACACACAGAAGCTGAGGGAATTTGCCAGCACAAGGCCAGCACTCCAAGAAATACTGAAGGAGGCTCTTCGACCTGAAACAAAACATCAGGAAAAATGGAATAAAGTTGGGGCAACAAGAAAGAAACAAAAATAAAACAGAAACAAACAAAGTAATAAGTAATGGTCACAGGAAATCCTCACATATCGATCATCACTCTAAATGTTAATGGACTGAACTCACCAATAAAAGACACAGAGTAGCAGACTGGATTAAAAAACAGAACCCATCCATATGCTGTCTCCAAGAAACATACCTCAGCCAGAAGGACAAACACAGACTCAGAGTGAAAGGATGGGAAACGATACTTCAAGCAAATGGTAACCAGAGAAAAGCAGGAGTTGCCATACTGATATCTAATGAAATAAACTTCAGGTTAAAAAAGATAGCAAAAGACAAGGATGGACATTACATAATGATAAAGGGCACAATACAACAACAAGAAGACTTGACACTAATATAAATATATGCTCCCAACCAGGATGCACCAAAATATACAAAGCAACTACTAACAGATTTGAAAGGAGAAACTGATGAACACACAATCATTGTGGGAGACTTAAACATCCCACTAACAGCCATGGACAGATCATCCAAACAGAAAATAAATAAGGAAATATCAGCTCTAAATGACACATTACAGCAATTGGACATAATTGACATTTACAGGACACTTCATCTAGCAAAAAGAGACTATTCCTTCTTTTCTAGTGTACATGGAACATTCTCAAGGATAGACCATATGCTGGGACACAAAAGTAGCCTCAGCAAACTCAAGAAGATCGAAATCATACCAAGTGTATTCTCAGACCACAAAGCTTTGAAATTGGAGATCAACTGTAAAAGGAAAGCAGAAGGAAACACATATACATGGAGATCAAACAACAGCTTATTAAAAAAGGACTGGATAAAAGAACAAATAAAAGATGAGATTAAATAATATATAGAAACTAATGACAATGAAAATACAACATATCAGAATTATTGGGACACAGCGAAAGCAGTAGTAAGAGGGAAATTTATATCACTACAGGCCTATCTTAAGAAACAAGAAAAATCACAAGTAAACATCTTAACATCCCATCTTAAAGAACTAGAAAAGGAAGAGCAGACAAAACCCAAAGTCAGCAGAAGGAAAGAAATAATAAAAATTAAAGCAGAGCTAAACCAATTAGAGAACAGAAGGACAATAGAAAAAATTAATATTACAAAGAGCTGGTTCTTTGAGAAAGTCAACAAAATTGACAAACCCCTGGCGAGACAAATCAAAGGACGAAAGGAAAGGACACAAATATCCAAAATTAGAAATGAAAGGAGAGAAATTACCACTGATACCACAGCAATACAAGGGATTTTAAGAAAATATTATGAAGAACTTTATGCCACTAAATTTAACAACCTAGAAGAAATGGACAAGTTTCTAGAAACTTATAGCCTACCTAGAGTGAACCAAGAAGAACTGGATAATCTAAATAGACCAATTGATAGTGAAGAGATTAAAACGACTATCCATAATCTCCCTAAAGGCAAAAGCCCTGGACCAGATGGTTTCACCAATGAGTATTACCAAGCATTCAAAGAAGAATTAATACCTATCCTCTTCAGACTCTTCTAAAAAATTGAAGAGGAAGCAATACTTCCTAACTCGTTCTATGAGGCCAACATTACTCTAATACCAAAGCCTGGCAAAGACAACAAAAAGAAAGAAAACTATAGACCAGTATCTCTGATGAACACAGATGCAAAAATTGTAAACAAAATATTAGCAAACAGAATACCACAATGCATCAAAAAGATCATACATCAAGATCAAGTGTGATTTATCCCAGGAGCACAAGGATGGTTCAACATACGAAAATCAATCAATGTGATACACCACATAAACAAAATCAAAGATAAAGACCATATGGTCATTTCAACTGCTGCAGAAAAAGCTTTCGACAAGATACAGCATCCATTTATGATCAAAACACTAAATAAAATAGGTATAGAAGGAAAGTATCTCAACATAATAAAGGCCATATATGACAAACCCTCGGCTAATATCATACTGAATGGGGAAAAGCTGAAGCCTATTCCCCTAAAGTCAGGAACAAGACAGGGATGTCCCCTGTCACCACTGCTATTTAATATAGTACTGGAAGTTCTAGCCACAGCAATCAGGCGAGAGAAAGGAATAAAAGGTATCTAAATTGGGAAAGAAGAGGTCAAATTATCACTATTTGCAGATGACATGATCCTTTATATAAAAAATTCCAAAGATTCCACCAGGAAACTATTAGAAACAATAAACAAATATAGTAAAGTTGCAAGATACAAAATCAATGTAAAAATCAACAGCATTCCTATATACAAACAACGAATCCACAGAAAATGAAATGAGGGAGTCAATTCCCTTTGCTATCACAACAAAAAGAATGAAATGCCTGGGAATTAACTTAAGGAAGAACTTGACAGACTTATACACAGAAAACTATAAGACACTATTGAAAGAAATTGAAACAGACTTTAAGAGGTGGGAAAAATGTCCCCTGTTCATGGATAGGAAGACTTAACATTGTTAAAATGGCCATTCTGCCCAAAGCAATCTACAGATTTAATGCAATACCCATCAAAATCCCACAATCATACTTTCATGAAATAGATAAAAGAATTAGTAAATTTATATGGAACCATAAAAAACCTCGAATTGCCAAAGCAATACTACAGAAAAAGAATAAGGCTGGTGGCATTACATTCCCTGACTTCAATTTATATTACAAAGCATCAATAGTCAAAACAGCTTGGTACTGGCAGAAGAACAGAAATATAGACCAATGGAATAGAACTGAAAACCCAGAAATAAACCCACAAATTTATGGACAAATATTTTTTGATAAAGGAGCAAAAAACATACAATGGGGAAAAGACAGCCTCTTTAATAGGTGGTGTTGGGAAAACTGGAAAAACATATGCAAAAGAATGAACTTGAACTGTGAACTCTCTCCATATACAAAAATTAACTTGAAATGGATTAAAGACCTTCATATCAGACCTGCAACAATAAACTGTATAGAAGAAGACATTGGTACTAAACTTATAGACCTAGGACTCAAGGAGGACTTCATGAACCTGACCTCAAAGGCAAGGGAAGTAAAAGCAAAAATAAATGAATGGGATTATATCAAACTAAACAGCTGCTGCACAGCAAAATAAACCATCAATAGGGCAAAGAGACAGCCAACTGAATGGGAGAAAATATTTGCAAATAACGCATCAGATAAGGGTCTAATATCTAAAATATATAAAGAACTAATGAGACTTAACGACAAAAAAACAAACAACCCAATTAAAAAGTGGGCAGAAGAACTAAACGGACACTTCTCCCACGAAGAAATACAAATGGCCAGCAGACATAAGAAAAAATGCTCATCCTCATTAGCTATCAGGGAAATGCAAATCAAAACCACAATGAAGTACCACCTGACACCTGTGAGAATGGCTGTTATCAACAAGACAAGGAATAACAAGTGCTGGAGAGGGTGTGGAGAACAAGGAACTCTGGTACACTGCTGGTGGGAGTGCAAACTGGTACACCCACTGTGGAAGGCAGTGTGGAGGTTCCTCAGAAAATTGGGAATAGAGCTACCATTTGACCCAGCAATCCCCCTTCTGGGGATCTACCCAAGTAGCCTGAAAACCTTTGTCCGCAAAGACTTACATACCCCAACGTTCATCGCAGCACTGTTCACAGTGGCCAAAACATGGAAACAACCAAAGTGCCCTGCGACAGATGACTGGATAAAGAAGCTGTGGTACGTATACACAATGGAATATTACTCAGCTGTAAGAAAAGATGAAATATTGCCATTTGCAACAAAATGGATGGACCTGGAGATCATCATGCTTAGTGAGATAAGCCAGACAGAAAAAACAAGGAACTGTATGACTTCACTCATATGCGGAATATAAAACTGAAAGCAACAAAGAGGAAAGAAATGAACAAACAAACAAACAACCCATGGACACAATCAGTAGTTCAATGTTTATTTGGGAATGAGTGGGTCAGGGAGGGGAGTAAGGGGAGGGGGTGGGAGAGGAGAGGGGAAGCTAAATATAAGGT